>JAQFZX010001154.1:0-35029 GCA_034682405.1 Hydroisotoma schaefferi | reverse complement strand
ATTATGTCAAGATGAGGGCCCCTCCCTCGGGGGACATGCTTGGAGGATGCTGAGCCGTTTATCCACATTTTTGAAGATTTTTCTTCCTAGATATTTTAATCCCAGCTTTCAATTTGCAATTTCTGCCATTCCGATGCGGTGAGGTTGTCTAAAAATGCTGCAAACAACTTTCTACGTCTCCAAGGCAACCATACAACTTTGTAGGAGTTTCATGCAAATAAAATTACATGACTCCGAAGAAAATTACTTCATTCCCAAAAATCTTCCACGGTGCTTCACTTCCCTAAAAAGCGTCAGTGTCAGTGGCAATTTCCTCCGAATTCAGGCTTTACTCCCAGTTTCTCTACTTCATCCTCAATATCTCGTCTCTTCCTGCAGCTAAAGTCAGAAAATGGCCGACCCTGCAGCTGGAAATGATCCTATGGACGTCCCAGATCCAGAAATCCCACCACCGGCAGCCGTAGTGGAGCGACCGGAAGCAGACATAATTGTAATTATACATAAACTGATGAAAAAATCCATTAAAAAACCTGCTTTTTCAACCACGATTATTTATTCCAGTCGGTGATAAGAGGCGTGATCCCATTCCTGACGGTTAAGGACATGAAGCTAGCACGCCAAACGACCAAGCTCTGGAAGCGTCTGATAAGCGAACATCCATGCTTCTCTAGGTGCAACAAGGGTAAAATCTCATCATCCTGGTACAACGATCATTCAGCCATAACGGCTGAATTGAGAGATTACGAACGACCAAATGGCCAAGGAGCTGAGGAGTTTGACTTCGACTACACAATTACCTGGGCAGAGTTGACCTTAGAGCGCTTCAGACTTTTCGCCCAGTCCGAAGCCATCAAACGGTATTGGATTAAGACGACCTCACTCCTAACCAAGTTGACCCTTGACCGTAGTGGATTCAACTGCTCGGAACTCTCCTTCCTCCTGGATTTTACCCCATTCCTTACCACGCTTAACTTGAAGCAAGTCAGGCTTCGAGATATGGATTACCGTCTCAGACCTCACGTCGCACCCCTTCGAAGAATCAACCTTGGGGATCGGGATCAACAAGAGGATACTCCAAGGCCTCCAATTCAAGCTAGGATTACTCATCTGACGTTTGAAAATATGTTCCACATGGATAGTTGTTGTCTTACTCTTTTGGCAGTTCGAACTGGACATTTGCGATCGATTACTTTGAAGAATTGCTTCAATCAAACAATCCCGATTCGATTCCGTGAGTAATTTATTTAAAATATGCATCAATTTTAAATAAGCGTCTATGCGTATTCCATAGTGTTTTTGTAATACAATCTATCAGGGTCCGCACCTTGGGGATTTGCATGGCCGAGACCAACAATGGAACAAATCTACAACCGATTTGTGGAGGACTTCCTACGGATCCTGGAAAGGAATAGGCATACACTCCAAGACATTTCTATTCTGGATAACAACTTTCAGAATAATTTACTGATTAGACTATCAGAAGCAGCAGACGAAGAACGCATTGCAACTCCAACAAAGCTTGCCATAACGGTCGATGCAAATACGCGTGCAGAAGCTCGAAGGCTCTTTGTTTCTTTTATGCCTTTAGTTCGCTCACTGAAACTGGACCTCGGAGTGAATGTCAGTTCCGCAGAAACTACTGCTATTCTAATGGCAGTAAATCCAGAGCTTGAAGACCTCGTTATAAGTGTCCTGGGTGGGAGAACCTCCAACACGGATATGAACTTGATGGACCCCTTACAGAGGTTTACAAGACTGAGAACCTTTGCAGTTCAGGATCGAAAGGTTTCAAAATCATTTACATCTCTTTCTCATATTGGTTTGTCAACTTTGTGACTTATTTTACGGTTTTTCCGCAGGATATTTCCAAGCCTAATCGGAGAAATCTTTCCTTCCGGCATAACATCTACCCGGAAAGAAATGCCCGTCGACCTGCTGCCCGATTGGCTGAGATCGTAACGGCGTTAACGAACATGAACTCCCATTTCGACCTTCTCAGCCTACAGGGCCTGCCAACCGCTACCCTTCAGCAACTCACCTTAGATAGGTTGATCAACGATCAAATTGCATTCAATGAGCTAAGCGTCCGACCTCAACTTATGGCCCTTTTGCCAGGACTCACGAAATTAGAAATTATCGGACCAACTCTCCAACCAATGGGCCCTTTACTTCATGCAGTGATGATCAGCTCTCTTGGACTCGAGACCCTAATTATGACCGCATGTGGCCTAACTGATCATGATCTTACTGGCCTTAACGCCCGTGCCACTAAGCAAATGAAGTTATCTCTGACCTACGCCTTGGGTCTTTTTTCAACCGCAAGTGATGAGAACAGGAACCCCAGCTACTTTGACCAGCTTGTGGACGCTGCACCGTCTCGTTGGGACAGACAGAGGGATATGAGAAGACGCGCTGGACTGATTGGTGGTCTACCTCCTCGAAGAAGGCTGGGTGACCTCGCAAGTATACTTCAAATTAAACAGATAATTGTAGATAAACCTATATAAGTATTTCGAATTCTGACTGAAAATATTATATCAAACTATTTTTTTACAGATTTGGAGCATGTGAATCTCGCCTTTAACCATAAAATTACGGATGTCTCGGTCTACGATGCCATGAATCTCCCCCGACTAAAATTCCTTGGGCTGCACTCTTGTAGAATGGTACGTTCTAGGGGATAAAGGTATACTTTTCAATTTTAAGAGTGAAACTAACACATTTAATTTATTTTAGATTACCGACTGTGGCATGGACATTATTACTCTGCAATGCCCAAGTATAGAAATACTAAATGTGAAGAACCTTCGTAAAGTTACACAGTACGGATTGAACGAGATTGTTACTCGGTGCAAGAACATTAAGACCGTTTACTCAACCAAGGTAATGAATGATGAACCTTAATTAACTTGAGTTTCATATGAATTTCATTCTTCCTCATCCTCTGTACCATTCTCTGTAACTCTGTATTCCTTTTTACCATCATTTAGACCATACGAGCTAGGGAGATTGCTGGATTTAACTATGAGATTTCAAAAAACTACTCCGACATTGTTCACATCTCGGTTACAAAGGATTTGGAATTAAACTGGGATGACGATATTCACCCTGATGAAGATATGGCTATGGAGCAGGAATAAAATTCAAGACTACTGTAGCTGCACCACACCCACCACTGCTCCATTAAGTAGGAATGAATGTATCAGAGTAGAAATGTAGAAATTAATA
Source organism: Hydroisotoma schaefferi (assembly GCA_034682405.1). Taxonomy (NCBI): domain Eukaryota; kingdom Metazoa; phylum Arthropoda; class Collembola; order Entomobryomorpha; family Isotomidae; genus Hydroisotoma; species Hydroisotoma schaefferi. The sequence goes on along the minus strand of JAQFZX010001154.1, from coordinate 31,801 downwards.
TTACAAACCAAGTGCTAAAACATGTTAACTAAGAAATATATAATATTAATTAATGATTAGGATAAAAATAGCATTATAACCACAAAAAATTGGGTCTTTAAAAAATATCACCGCTATGCTGCTATAAAATTCTGAAAAATATATTAATAAATCATGAATAAATGCATGAGTCTGTCATATTATTTTTTGCACTTCTATAACTTATCAGAAAAGGTTTCTACTGAATTTCTAATTTAATGAATCAACTCTATCCACCGTGATGAGAGGATGTTTTAACTTTACTTTATTTCCCACCCCCTAAAATACTTGTTTCTAGGAAATAAAATTATTAATACATAAAAGCATCTTGGCCGGTTCATGAAAAACGAAAGTCACCCTTTTCTATCTTTCAGGATGTTAATATTAACCACAACTACCTATACTTAACTTACTACTTGATTGAACCCTTCGAACCCAAAAAATTAAAATTAATAGGAGATAGACTTTTCTATTTCACTTAACCCACCATTCCATACAAAGAATACGCGATATTCTACAACAAAATAACCCAATATAGACAGACTAGACTCTCTTAGGCTTTTATAGAGAAAAAAATCATAAATAATAAATGATTAACTCAGGAAAAAGGTTAGGTAGGTAACTGAGATAAATGACCCCTTCTCTCAACTCTCAACCTCATGCATAAAAGAAGATGAGCAAATTCTGTTTTATACGTAAAAAATTAAAGACTCCAAATAAATAGCTAGTTTTACGAGTAAAAGTGAAAGTCTAAATAAAACTAGAGAACAATAATGACAAACACCTTTACATTTTACTTTCCTAGTTTAGGCCTTTATACTCGTAGTGTAGTAGTAGCTATTATTAATGACTTTGATGCTCTTTACATGTAACTTTTTTTTAACTTTTCAACCAGCTAATATGCTACAGGATACATGGTAAAGTTATGTCTTGACATTGACATTCGTCTTAACAATGTTATCATGTTTTCTTTAACTGAAAAGACTTACAAGAAGAAAAAAAACACAATGATATTCATAGTTTATTACACCCCCAACTGCAGGATGAGAGTTTTTTTTTTTTAATAAAGTCTATAAACTCCAAAAGAAAGATTAGTTAAAGCTGCTCATCTTCATTTTCACGACGGGAAGAAAAAGTTATAAAATTTGTGGGTCAAATTACAGACGTTTGTTAGTTTATTTTGTTAAAAACCAGTCAAGTCAACGCACAAGGATCATGACGAAACATCAACTTTTTCTTCCTATGATATGAATTAGCCATAAATCACTCACACTTTTTGGTAGTAGGTGCAATAGCAAATTTCTAAGAAATCAAATAATATTTTATTCAAGAATTTTGAGAATGTTGTATCTCTCAATTATTTGTACCTTTTTACAAGTATATGGGTAGATTGACTTTGGGATTAATTTATTCGTCGTGTTTAAATACTCTAGCTGCATAATTACTCTCTACGTCTGTGGATACGAACATCCATAATGAAGTTGGGTCAAGCCCCGATGACCACTTAAGGTGTGACGGAATCAAATTAAGTAAAAGTCACTGCTGGGAGAAATCATCACTGCAGTTTGCATTTGATTATTTACAAACCAACCTATCGTCATTTTTCCATGAAATACACCAAATTACCGAGCTACTTAAATTACCCGAAAATCTTAAAATAACAAACGGATTTCTGAAGAAACCTAACTGCGATTTCTCATCATTTATTCTACCGATAACCTTCCTGTAATCATGAATTCTTCTCATTTTCATAATCAAATGATCAAAATGATCGATGAGAAGTTCGTGGTTCGTGCACAATTTTTAAAAGAAACTCTTAAATAATAACCAACTACTGCATATCAACTTTCCTAGGCTCGCCAAGCACAATTCAAGTTAAACTAAACAAATTGGTCATCTTTTTCAATTTAATCCTTATTAATAATATCAGTCATCATAATCACGTTGAAGATCCTCCTCAGGCAGAGACACGACGAAACCAAAACCCACGAGGAGATGAAGACGAAACTAGTCTGACCACTTGTTATAGATGCATCAACATAAATGAACATTTCAAAGGGCTTAACCTTATCGGCAAAACTCATGTTATCTTCAAACACTCATTGTTGTACTACAAGATGCTATAAAGTTTTTTTTACATGCATATAAATCCCATTTTGCCATATGATTCTCGATTCTGCAACTCAAAGCTTACAACACTTGTAAACTTGAAACTGGTATGGTATGGTTCAAGTACTGCAAGGTCTTAAGAAACGCTGTATTGTCATCTTATCCTATACTTACTTATCTTCTACTTATGCTGACATTTAAGGGTTTGTTATCGTTACTTTTGGGAAAAATTTCTTTTAAAAAACTGATTATTCATAACTCAATGCATATGCTATCCTTCTTTTGGTTTTATAAGTAAAGTACTACACTTTTTCAGTATTTTGATTCATGGGTCATTGGCTAGTGGTATTTTGCTTGCATAGATGCATCTTGTTAAATTGCTGCATACGGTCTTCTTTTGCATAGGTTGTCGCGTAATCTCTCTTTCTCATCCCCAACAAAAGCCCCAAGACCTTTCTCACCTTGGATCATTCTTTGTCTACTTCTCGGAATAAAAACAAGTACAGGGAAAAAAGGTTCCCAGAAACATTGCCAGGAACTTAAGTTTTGATTTAGGATCTTCGGTGAGTTAACGTTTCTGAAAAATTTCAGAAAAATGAGCCCCCTACTTGTTCTAGTGTTCCTGGGGCTTAGCTACTCTCCGCTATGTCATTCACTTCCAGAACCTCCAGTTAGTAATAACCAAGGATGGGGTCAACCCGCTCAACCCCAACAAGCTCAAGGTTGGGGACAGCAAGCTCAACCCCAGCAACAAGCTCAAGGTTGGGGGCAGCAAGCTCAACCCCAGCAACAAGCTCAAGGTTGGGGACAGCAAGCTCAACCTCAACAACAGGCTCAAGGTTGGGGTCAGCAAGCCCAACCCCAGCAGCAAGCACAAGGCTGGGGACAACCTGTCCAGGAAAGTCAAGGTGGTTGGGGTCAAGATCAAGGGTCTGGTTCCAAAGGGGGTAAAAAGGGCAAAGAGTTCAACTGGGGGTTCAACTTTGCCCTCGGACACCAAGGAGACGGTCAGAAGGGAGGTCAAGGTGGGGGTGGAGGTGGAGGTGGGGGTGGAGGTGGGGGTGGTGGAGAGGGCTGGGGTCAGGATTCAGGAATGAAGAAAGCAAATTTCGGAGATATTTTCCGTGGACTCATTGCCATCCCGAGAGAATTCAAAAATGCCCTTAAGGAGTCCGGACTTTACGTCCTATTTGCACCTCTTTTAGTGATCATCCCTCTTGTGTACATAGCCTATTGTGCGGGTCGTTTCTTTGGAGGTTTTGAACACGGTCATGGATGGGACAAAAGGTCGATGAAGCGGACGCTTCAGGATGATTGGGATAACCTCATAGGATTTATAAATGATCCCAAGGTGCAGCAATCCGCTAAGGGATTTATGGACGAGTTTGTTGTCAAAAGGGTTATGAGCAGTGTGTCCTCTTCAAGTGATAAGGAAAAGTCTCTTCACAAAAAGAAGTCCAGTTAATAAATTAATAAAAGTGACAAAAATTGATACACGTTTACAAAACAGCAGCGATTAAGTTATTTTTAATAATATATTATCCAAGGTAAGAGACTACTTTACTCTTTAGAAATTCTGATGTTTTTTATTTCTTTACGTTTTACCATTTTACTAAGCTTTGACTATTGTCTTTTGATATTACATTAACAGTTTCTTCCATCAAACTGTATTTCATAACAATTGGTTTTAAATGTTTTCAGAAAAAAACAAATAAATCAGCATCCAATGCTTCTACCTAACAAGTAATATTATCAGAGCTTCCAAATCCATGTTCACAAAGCAGTACAACATGGCGTTTACCGAAGGAAGATGACTTCAATCAAATACCTTCGCTATTACACAACTTTTTACGGGAACCTCTGCCCTCACCCCTTGTTCAGTCTTATATTTATTCCTCTACTAACCGTGTCCAACTTCCACTGGACTTTTACCTCCAACTACTTCTTTCCACAATCGTAAGTTTCTTTATCATCTTTCAACTAAGCCTTAATGAAATTACCGTACATCTCCTACAAGCAACCCGGGCTACTATTTCATTGTAAGGGTTTCAGGAGTAAATAATAACAGAATTAAAAACCGAAAGGAATGTTATTTAGAAGGAGGTTGTAATTCGGTTCGGAGATGTACGGTGAGATGTACGGTTCGACAGTAGCTAAAACAATCTATAGGTGTTTTTATCCCGTCCCTCATAACTTCTGAAAAATGTTACTTCAACCTGTTCCCTATTTTTTACCTAAATTCTTGTTGGCACATTTCTGCCATAACATGTCATGAAAATCGAAAGTTCTTTCTTGAAAGTACCTTAATCCCACGAATGTACCTAAATTTGGCAAACCTTGCCAGTTACCACACACAAAGAACCTTCAAAGCCTTTCACTGACAGATATTCTGTAATATTTATTTTGTTTATTGCAAAGATTATTCATTTTTCTTGTTTTCTTACTTTTTATTGCAGAGAAACCTGATGAACACGCTTAATGCTCAATCCCCATCCCCAGTCAGACATCAGGCATTAAGTGACACTTTTATACGAGCTTTAACTTCAACTTCGACTACTCTTATCTAGCCATACATTACCTACCTACCTATCTACCTACCACTACATGACATTACTTCTTACTTCCAACTCAAGCTTCTTACTTCATTAATTATCCTCTTCTGCTGGTGTAAATGTCGTTGAATGAAACTAATCATACGAAAGTCATCACTTTTTTCATGTATATCTTGACATCCTATTTATTTGGCTTTTTAATCCATTTCTTTCTCAAATTATTATCATGCTAATCCTACAACCTTTTTATAATACCACTAAGTATTTACTATTTCGTAGTAATTAATTCGGAAAAAGATTTCCAAAAAGCTTACTTACTTTACTAAGATTCAAACTTAAATACTCTTTAATTCAGATATTTGTCCCTACCACTGACGAATAATTACCCTAGGCCGTAAGTTGTATTCATTTGCAACTTAATTTGTCTTCTATCCCCATGCTCAGTCATTAATTAATCATTTGTCCCCATTAGCTCTTTCTTAATGCATTAAAACCCTCAATTAAACTCCTACAATTCCTTACTAATCATAGAAATCTTAGAAACCAGTTCCGTTTTCTCTATCAAAACTTCCAAATCTTAAATAAAACTACCTCACCAACACTACCATAATGTTTCTAACCATCTATATACGGAACCTACCCGTCAAATGCATACAATTGGTGAAATTAATTTAATACTTTAATTTTTCTACAAGATCATTATCTCTCTCCTCTTCCGAAACCTGTTTATCCCCGTCATTATAATGACTTGTTAAATTTTATATTTAAATTAAAACGCTTTTATCCTCAAATTTCTAGGAAAACTCGCTGAATATTAAACTTTTAATTGCTAGAGATTCCATAAAAGGAAACCTTTTAAAGACTTGCTTTCTTATCTTTTACTTACAAAACTAAACATTGGACGTGAATGAATGGTTGACGGACGGACAATATATATAGATTTTAGTTTTTTTTAATTTGACTTAACATTAAATATTAGTAAATATTATTACGATAAATTCCAAGATAAGAGTGACAATGTGATTTGGTGTATTGAATGGCTGAAGAAGAGTCAAGAAAAATCACTTTTAATTTTATAACAGACTTGATCCTGACCCTTGACTTGCGTGACTTTTAGTTTTAAGACGACTTTTTGCTTCTTACAACTTCACCTTACTACTACAACACCTTATTAACTGTTATTAGCCGATTGTAAAGTTTAAATTCAAATTACTACTCTTCGCTAATGCTAATCTCACGAGATAAATGAAACGATGATTGATCACGCAAGCCAAAGCTACAATGCAAACAAACCAAATGAATGAAAAAAACCCATTTTTACTTAGAACTTTCTTATGTAAAGACCAAACTTTTCCGACCTATACTTACTATTGACATTGGCAAGTGTATAGTATTTACTTTTCTTAAAATTTGGCAAGCATTAGAATAATTTGCATGGGTTTTTTAAAAGGAAAATAGAAAATTTCAAGTTACCAACCAGGTTCAGATTATGCATGCAAAAAACTAACCAATATTTGCTTTAAAAGTTTACTTTTTTCTGCTATACTTAACCCTTGTTGTTGGTGTAACTTATGGTTAGTGGGCTAACTTATGGGATACTTAACGTGAGTTGCAGTAGCCAATTTCAGTTTATTGCCCAAACAATTGCAACTTGTAGCTGCATGCCGTTTTTTTTGTTTAAGTTGACCAGTTGCCAGTAAAATACCTATACCTTTTTTTCGATTTTCAAAAAGTAATTAACATTCAAATTTAAAATGTTATGCCTAAGAGAAAGGGATAATAATGCAAAAACTGGGCACTTTCGTACAAAGACAATCTGCCATTACTACAGGGGCTTTATTGTGACAATTTCTTGAGTTTATTTTACATTTTTAGAGTTAATTACTTGCCTTTGTGACTAGGTTTACAAATGTTCTAAAAAATTGTTATTATTTATTCTGTTATTACTACAATATTGTTTGTTGAATATTATATTTTGTATTTCCACTTCCCCATAAATGACGCTTTTACCTTTGATGAGCATAGTTATGTGCTAGCTTTTTGTTAGAATTAATAATTAGTTAGTGATAAGAAAACAGATGCAGGTTTTATGATATAAATTGTTAAATATTTGTTAGAATGAAATTCAAGTGCCAAAGAGTTGTTGGGAGTAAGATCCTGCTCGGAAGTTCCATTGCATTGGGAAGGGTCTACAAGCTTGTTGAACTCAATATGAATTTGTACTTACCAATGAGAAACCAAAATAAAACCATGAATAAAAAACATGTCATTATTTTAACTGTGTGTGCAGCATTCTACGCTACTTTTTGAAACCTGAGTTCATGAAATAGTCGCATTTAGGTGGCAATGGTAACATATCGAGGTAGAATTTATGGTTTTAAACTTTTGACACGTCATACAAAAGGTATAGTCATATTTAATAAGTCTTGCGTCATATTATAATCAATTCAAGAAAGACTTTTGTAGTTCAATTAAATACTTCGGGAGGACAAATATCTCTAGGCCAGACATCGCTAGAGGACTAATAAGTCTAGGTATACTATTCAATCCGTAAGTTGTAGGTTGTTAAAAGTGTATTTAAAACTGCAGAATGTACATGTAGTAGGCTTTATGTACATTCTAAACTTTCATGATGCAGGATGGAGGCTAAAAATATTCATCTACGGTCACGGACTTTAACTCAAAATAACTCAAAACAGCGTCAAGAGTTATTCACATTGCTTAAAAGTCCTTTTGAGGAAGTTCAACCGTTATCGTGAGTAATTTTAAATTAACACAAATTAGCATTTATTTCTTGTCTCATTAAGATAGCTGGTTTACCTACACTGAAATATTTATAATTTTAACATTTTAAACTTTTTATTTTCAGTCCTAGGCCAAGATCCTATGCGGCTGCTCAAGTTGCATCTGATGCTACGGAAGGTTTAATAATCGCACAGACTTTACTTTCAGAAACTGTAAAGTCGGGCTATGCCACCATCACATCGCTTGGTAATCTTCTACTTCAAATTATGGATGATAATACAAGTATTTTTTAAAGATAAAAAGCTTTCATTTATAGGAGAAACTTCGGCTCTTATTCAAGTGACCAAATCCGACCTTACGGAGCAGAAATCATTTATCGCTCAAAGTAAAAAGTTTTTGAGAAAGTATGGAAGACGAGAGGATACGTATAAAATATTGATTTGTTTAGCCGTACTATTCTTTCTTGCGGTTGTAGTTTACGTTCTACGTAGAAGGTTGCTTTAAACTAGCAGACTGATAAATAATAGGAGAATGTAATTGTTACCATTTCTAATTTATTGTATTTTCCCCATGAATGACGTTTCTCTTACATTTGAGCATAGCTAAACTCTACCTGGCTGTCATAATTAATCATAACAGGAACGGTTTTATCGGGTAAACTACTGCAGTAGTATACTGGGAAGAAAGGCTTGTTAGACTAAAGTTCAAGTGCCAAAAAGTAAACACTTAAGGTAAAAGCTACAGAGAAAGTGTTCCATTGGATTGGGGTCCTTCCATCTTGTTAAAGTCAATAAAGTGCTACCGTATTGTAAAACCAAAACCAATGAATAAATAAACTATCATTATTTTAACCATAAAGTACTGCACTGCAGTGCTCCAGTTTTACTTATTGAAAAATAACTGAGTTCATAAAATAATACAATTTTGGTGGCTTCTGCCAATTTATTGTTGATGGGACGGCAAATAAGTTGGATTATTGAGTAATCCATCAGTATTTCAGAAAAGGTTACGCCAGCGTTGCAGCAATATGCTATGCAGCAGTAGTAATGTACGAGTAGAAATGCAATGGCATTCTATTCTAGCTACAACGAGTCGTAAACTTAGCATACAATTTCGAAACTGGATGGGAGTCATGCAACCTTTTTTCGCAAAAACTCATTTCTGAATTCTGATTTCATTTGTCATTTTCATGCTACGAAAGTTAAACTCTGCTTGCAGTTTTGGATCTAATCTAATACAGTTCGGTTCGGATGGGAAACCTTTGGGAGCTCGAGGGTGTGACCGTTAGAGCGACCGCACCGGTAAGTATACCGAAGCCTTTGTAACTTACAGATGACCTAAGCGAGAGTCTGAAGAAAATACTTTACATGTTTTTAATTGAATTTTAAGGCATAAACGCAAAAGACAATGAAGCAATATGCAGTTAGATTCCTAAAAGTTAAAAATGCAGATTTTCATACATTAAATTATAACAGGAAGGTAATTTAACGCAAGGAGAGATAGTTTTCCACAAACTCAATGGAATACTTCATTACCGCAGTGGGTTTGGGGTAGACATTCTTCTTTCATTACAAATCGCCCTGGGATTTAAGTAAATCACTCAAAACTCAATCACTAAATGTTTCTCAAAAATATTTTGAGAAATCGTAAGTTTAGCTAAACATTTTTTCATCTAGAATTGAAGTGGTTCCAGCGCAAGGATGGGCAACCCAATATCCAAACGGATCTTGGTTTGGGATGGCCCAAAAGATTTTGGATGGTCAAGCAGATTTTGCCATTGCAAAAACAAGCATACTTCCAAACCGAGCTAAGGATCTGGCATATTTAGTACCAACTCATGGTCTTGGGTAAGAAGTTAGCAAATACTAGATACTAGATCATGAATTTATCACTCTACAAACTTACCAACATAAAATTCCCAACTTATCCAATAAAAGTTTATTTAAGTGATGCATTAATTTAAGCCTCTACGCCTTTTTCGTCCAGCCTCCTGTAAACGCAAGTCGAAACATTTTCATTGACGCTTTCGAAAATCAATTGTGGATAAGCATCTTGATAACCTATCTCGTGCTTATCATTAGTATCCGACTTATCATCCTGGTTCTAAAGTCTTCTAAAGTAGAACTGAGCCCTGACGATGAACTTATCGTCGAGGACGATTCAGGCTTCACATGGGTCACTTATGTTATAGCTTTACAGGGTATGCCCTTCCTTTCTAAGACACATTTCTAAAACGATCTTCTTGTTTCTTCCAGTTTGCTTAATTTAGAATTTGACAAACTTTTTTTAACCCCAAGGTATCCCACGAGTTCCCAAAAATCCATCTCTAAGACTGACCTTCCTCCTAGGCTCGATTGTAGGTCTCATAACTTACATTTCCTACTCCGCCATACTCTTCTCTATGTTTTCTATTCACCATGAATCCATAAAATCCATTGCCGACCTACTAAAAAGTGGCCTTCAGGTCATAATCGATGCTAATAACCGAGCGGCTAATAATATCATGCAGGTAAGTAGTACTGTGACTGTGTCATTTCCTATTTTACACCCAATTGATTAGGCACAATCTCTGTAACCCAATTTAGGCAAGTGACAATTCAACTCTGACCAAACTTCTAAAATCCAACTTGAGGGCCCAATACGGCTCAAGTAAAGACTCCCTGTTACCCGCAGATAAGGGTGGAATTCGGATTTTTCAAGGGAAATCCGCTTTCTTCACCTTCAAAGACACTTTTTACACCACAATTAAAAACATGTTCGGGAAGGAGGACCAGGACTTCTGCAACCTAATTTCAACCCTGCCAGTGACAGACGTTAGGTTTCGGAGTGGACTTTTCGTAGCAAAAGGGTCACGGTTTAAGGAACCCTTTAACACTAAGTCAGTAACTTATCCAAGTAACATCTTATCTTTATCTTATCGCTCTAAACTTATCCCTACGTCTGAATTATTTTTTAGAATAATCCTAATGTACAGTACAGGACTGATGAAGCGTTTTGTTAAGCTCTACGAGGAATCTTATACTCCAGTCTGTGACGGGACGAACGAGCGCTCAGCGTCTGGAATTACTTTTTCTGAGATAATCTTTGCTTTTAATTTCATAATCTTTGGTATCCTTATATCAACTTTTGCATCTATTTTAGAAAAAATATACTCTTTTATCAGTAACAGAAAAATTGTTAAGACAGGGCCGTCCTATTCCTTATCCTTATATCAATAATAAAATAAACTACAATTCTAAGGGAGAAAGTAAAGCACTTAATCGTTAGTATTCCTAATTCCTGGAGTATTTTATATAGTCCTGTAGCAATAACTTGCTTATGCATGCATACGTATGCAAAAAGATTACATTTGCTGAACTTTTATTTAATTGAAATATTCGTGGAAATCCACTCGGATGGAGCATCATTTCTAAAGATAGAAATAGAAGATATATTTCAAATAAAATTACCGTAAAGTCGCGACATATAACCGCTTGCGTTAATTAAACTGCGCTATCCTTTACATGCTAAGCAGCGCTATCCTTCCCATGTTAAGGAGGCTTCAAAACATCTTTTTTCCTTAGATTAAACGCGACTTTACGTTACTCATGCAAATGTATGGATAGTGTCTCAAAAGAGCTTGGTACTTGGTACTAATACTAATCAACGCGTAACTATACTTTTATCACATTAAAATAAATATAACGCTTGCAACAGCAACGACGCTGCGACGCAACCCAACGCTGCGACGCAACCCAACGCTGCGGCTGCATACTAATCTACTAATCTCAGTTTTACATTCAAACTCAACAACCACTACCAGCACGGCTTGTATGCTTTTTAATACTTTTTTCCGCATCATATAACCATCAAAGAAGAACCCCAATTCTCAACAAATTATTGCTATGAATTTCAATTTCGAATCCGCAGTTTTAAACCGTAATTAACTGAATAATATACCACTTAAAATATCGCAGCAAGGCCAGACCCCATGAAGACATCAAATCAATCAAAATCATTGAATTTCATTGCTATCAAAAAAAGAGTTCCTTATGGTTTTTACTACCACCTAAAACCTACAATTTTATCTCACTCTTCCTCAATGTTAATGCTGTTCATAAAAGAATCCATCTGCTCAACTTTCTTCAGCATTAAACAAATCCCCTATTTCTCTTCAGCTGTCCAATTCCAAGACTAAAATCATACCAAAACCTAGTAGAGTAGTCTATTTGAGACTTTATTTTTTATTTTTTATTTTAAAAACACAAAAAAACTGGACAATTTCAATATAAAAATTCATCTAAATCTTTGCAAAATCCTGTAAGTGTAGATCATTATAGATATTTGGGCACTAACAACTAACTGAGACAACTAACGTTAAAAAAAGCACAGCTTATTATAAATCTACCTAATCCTCCTGTCCTATAACCTGTCTAATTTTTAACATGTTTTAATCTATTTTATTTAGGTTTTAGTACAGGATTTACGGGTTAAAAAGTTAGCTTATCTCATGATTAAATAATTTAGCAAAAAAAAGATGAGAGTAAAGAGATTGGGGATCTAAAAATCAAAATCCTCTGCAAAAAGAATAAGTAAGGGAATTAACTTTCGTAGTTTTGTGGGTGGTTTTGGTTTCTGGTTTCCTCAATTTATTTAGCCTTTATTTCTTGCATTTAATAATTGGCATTTTAATTATTTACGGCACTACACAAGTTATAAATTATTATTCAAATTATAATTTCTAATTTCAAAGTCACTTTACTTGGAAAATTACCAGTTTAATTTAGTTATTCTTTAGCTACAGATTGTAAAAAAAATTTACCGAAAATCCGGAAAAATTCGGTTTGAATTAGCTGTCTAATTAGGGCGTTTGGTTGTGATTTAGAACTATGTATGATGTGTATGTATGGTTGTATCATGTAAAAATGACATGAGATGATCATAATTCATAAAATAGCAATGGTATTGGCATTTGGTATTAGTCATGAAAAAAGGTTTTCAGTAATTTCAGTTTTGTACAAGAGTTTTACATTTATTTCCATTTGTCTAAAATAATTCATGAATAGCTTAGTGTGTTTTAAAAATCCTGTTTCACTAAATATATTATGATAAGAAAGAATAAGGGAGTTAGCGAGTATATATAAGCATAACCAAATTATTTCCGTAGCACTTGTGATTTGGGAATTAAAAATAGAATGAACAAAAGTCCCTACTATCCCGTACTTTATCAATCAATCATCAATATATCCACCCACCAACCCCATTCATGGATGCGTTTATCCTTATCAGTCTTTGCTTATCCGGCTAGGTTTAGTCATTTAGTCATGTGAATTTGTTTGTATTTACAATTTTTTAACGGTACTTCAGTATATTTATTATGAGAATTTGCAAATGTTGATTTGATGATCGCATCCCATTCTTTACTTACGCACATACATTTTTAGTCATGTGCATCTTCTCAGCTCAGCTCTGTTGTCTTATCATTCTTGTTTTTGATGGTGAATTTTATGTAGTTTTTCATTAAAATTAATTATTATGGTATTCATGTTTTCATTTTAATTTATAATTTTAGATTTCTGAATCGTGTGAATTTGATTAATTCAGGATTTAGAAGTAAAAGTACAGATATGTCGAATTTCAAGGGTTAAAAGTGTAGTTCATTTTCTATAATCTAGAGATTGTAAAGTTTAGTAGGGATATTGTAGAATGAAAAAGTATTTTTTGGTTTTAATATTTAATATTCGTGATGTATTTATTATTTATAAAGGATTTATTTATTATTTCAGACTCACCAATTAATTGAACCTGTCTTCCAGTCCGAACTGTAAATTTCGAAACATAAAGTTACAAGGATAGAGAATGTAAACTTTAACACATGCAATGGAGATCAAGATTACTGGAAAGTCTTCCAAATTACTCTTACTTCTAGCCATCCTTCAATTATTTAGTGGTTTGTAAAATCATTATTAATAACTAACTCGTGTGTAGTAATGAGATGTATGTAAATTAAAAATCATGTTTTCTATAGATTCTCTCTGCCAAAGTCCGGCTTATAGGCCACCGTTAAAAATCTCTGGGAGAGATTTGTACTTAAAAGTTGGAGAAAATGACACCTTAGTAATAGAAAGCACGTAAGGTTTTTAAGAAATTGTATTCCAATTCTTTCTTAAATATCCTGACATTTTCAATTATTATTTTTTATTTTTTAATAGGTCCAGCTTTGCGGATATATTCGCCAATGTGACATCGCCCACCTATTTAGTGTTTAGGTACTCTGTCGCTACGAAAGATGAGTTGTATATCCAGCCCTTGGCAAATATTTCTTTGAAAAGGCCAGATTTTATTAATGGTACTTCCGTACCAGTACTCGCAAAGAAAGCAGGAAGGCTTATCGTTACTTCCGATATCCTCCCTTCCGTCGAAAACTATACGTACGGAAATCATAAAGAAATCATATTTATCCTTCTATTGATGTCATTATGAATACCAGGTTTAGAAATATGTGTGTGTAAAATATGTAAACTTGTTTTTTAACAGAGGGGCCGAAATATTTTTTAGAGTTTCCATTTTCAAGTTAGCATTTTTGAACGTCTTTTGTGAAATCGTTGGATGGATTTACTTTGCTGCTTGGTCAATATCATTTTATCCGCAAATTTTTCAGAATTATCAAAGAAAGAGGTAAGGAAATCTTTGATGGAAAGATTCTAATGTTTTCTGTATATTTTAGTAAAATTACCATTCAGTTTTAAAACTTGATGCTTACTTTGCAGTGTTCGAGGGCTCAGTTTTGAGTTTGTCTTCCTCAATATAACCGGCTTCACGGTGTATGCAGTTTATAACGTTGGATTATTTTGGTTTTCATCTGTCCAGGTACAGACATTCCATCACTTTGAAGGCATTGAAACAGAAATTAATTTTATTTGCAAAGTATTAATAAAAATGAATTACAAATCTAGAAAGAATATTTCGTCAACGACCCAACCGGAAGCATTCCCGTTCAGATTAACGATGTTGTCTTTGCCGTACATGCTGTATTTGCTAGTGGCATTACTGGAATCCAGTGTCTAATTTATGATGTAATTAGTAGATTATACAAGAACTCTTCTATCTTTTACCGTTCTATTTTAAGAAAGATGAACAAATGTTTTCCATCACTTTATAGAGAGGATCTCAAACAATTTCTTATTATGGAAGCTCTCTTTTGGGAACAATTTATGCCATTCTCTTCGTTCTGTTCGTGGTCTCCGTGAGCAATGCAATCACTTGGCTTTCATTCCTCGAAGGATGCTCTTACATAAAACTTTTCATAACTTTAGTCAAATACGTTCCGCAGGTACTTCAATAATATTTTGAAGTTTTATCCAGTCTTAAAGTTATAATATTGCCCTTATTAATACCGTAATCATCTTATTTTTACATTGTTTAGGCGTATCTAAATTATACCAGGAAGAGTACTTCGGGATGGTGTATTGGTAACGTTTTGTTAGACTTTACTGGGGGAGTCTTTAGTGTGTTACAAATGATCTTGATTGCCTACAACCATGGTAAGTGCTATGGGAGTTAGAGAAATAGCTCTACAATTTGAAGTGACGTTTTATGAAACTGTAAGGTTTGATTTTTAGATGATTGGTATTCAATCTTTGGAGACTTTACAAAATTTGGACTGGGAGCTTTTTCAATATTATTCGATTTGTTCTTCATGGTGCAGCATTATATTCTATACAGGTAATTAATTCGACAAAGTGAAACAAAAAATACTCAGATCTCTTGTTGCAAACTTAACTTTTAAATGTGAAAAAAATGCCCCTATTTGCAGAAGTCACAGAGAATACGAGCCCATTGAAGGGTATCCGGACCCTTTGCTAAACCCGCATGAAGACATGGTCACAAGTAACAACATAAATAATAGTTTTGATGATGGAACTGAAAATCAGCGCAGCCGGTCAGCATCTGTTGATTCTGCAAAAATTCCAAAGTATAACACAATAGAAGACGATTCAGACAATTAACCGTTCGCTAGTTGTTAATTAACCTAGTTTCCTGGAAAGGATTTTGTTTTATAATGTTTCTCTATTCGCATTCTTTGAATTTCAATGTCTAAGATGCCTACTATTTATCCTATGCAGGTATTTGTTGTTAAATATACAGTATTTAGTTCTCAAATTATTTAGACATGAGTATAGTTGTGATAGTGTCTTCCAGTAAATGAAAAACTAGAATTCAAGGTCTCGAAAAGAGTTCAGAGTTGACTTGAATAAAAATAAAAAAGACATTAAGGATCTGTATTCCTTGAATTCAATCTTTATTCACGTTATCCCGATATCCACTCTTTTTTTGTAAAACACACAAGTGTCAGATTAGTAAGTGATATTTTACACTATAATATTTATGTTCCACGCACGCATTAGTAATTCTCGGTCGAACGTAATGCAATTTTGTCTGCCTAAACCTTAAATTATAAATTAATTTATACTTGTAAACGTTTGCTAAATATGTTAACCATTGTACACAAATCCTAAGCCACATCGCTAGAAATAGTTATCGATAAATATCACGTTTCACATTTAAGCATACAAGTTAAAATAGTACATAAGGCCTTCCTTCCACAAACAATTATATATTTTTAAAGCGAATTCGGAATAAATATTATCAATTCCTTACATGGACGGATTAGGGCTGTTATTCAGTTCATTTTTACTATGTCGACGATCATTAACGTAATTGCGTTTTATTTCGTACGGAGTTTTAAAATTTATAAATCTAATCTTAAAACTAAAGTTACTGTTACTCTACTGGATATTTAACTATTGTAGCTGTGAGGTTTTTTTGGTATAAAGTTATCTTTAGAAGACTCGAAACTCGAAGGTAATATTAATTAGGCTGAAACATGATAGGATAATTCTTAGGCATTTGTTTTCCTTTTTTTAATCAGTCTAGTCTTTTCAGCATCCTTTTAGAGGTACAGGTATTCATTTTTTCGAACTTATTCGACTGTTATAAACTGTACTAATAGCGTAGCTCGCACGAATTAAAAACCTGCAGAGGTAGCCCCTTCATTTTGCAGGTATCTTCCATTGTGATACTTCGGGACTGCTCATTTCCTATTATAAATAATCTTTCGAAAGACTATTTGAACATGAAATCCTGGCATTGCTGGCATACTATCAAAAAATATGCCTAGAACTCTACTGTGATGCAAACCCATTGCTATTACTTTTACGCTTGACTTCCAACAGTTGTGGATAATGTTCCACGATGTTTAACAGAATCCCGTCAATGTAATCGCGTAAAGCTATGTTAGCCTCTTTCTGGTCTTTTAGGGCGGATTTCACCTGCAAAAATAGAAAGATAGGAATCCCGTTAAGTAAAACTTCCCTAATTAAGGCTCTACAAAATAGATTTAAGATAGTGAATTTGCCATCTTCATTGGAAATGTATACTTGTGTATTCGCATGATTCTAACAAAAAGAGTGACAAAATCCCCTTTGTAAAAAAAGTAATTAAAATGATGTTTTATATGTAACAACCTTATCAAATTCCTCTGCCTCATACCGACTTTGTGAGGTGAATCCATACTCATCAGTCTGCAATACATAGATAGAGATAATGGAAAGGGATAAACATTACTTGCTAACTTGGAATTATAAAAACTTTTTTGAAAAATCTCAGCAGGAAAAGTTAGTGGAAATAAGGAGCTTTTTGATAAATGAGTTCTTTATACAAAGGGATTTTTGCGTAGGTAAAAGGCACACATGAAGAAGCAATGTTTCCTATGAAATGAAAGTAAGTTCAAGATGACAGCATTTTTATATACAAAAAGTATAACAGGAAAGCGTTTTTTGAGGATAGTATGCAAAACTCACTGGAGAAGGCTCTCATTAAATATTAATTGAAATCTGTGAGAAAAACTTTGCTCACCTCTTCCATGGACATTGCTTCAAACTCGGCAGCCAAACTGTGACCATCTGAAACGGTAGAAGAGTTTAAATTCCTCAACAAATTTCTACCATTCTCCAGTCCTTGGTTTAGGATTTGAGCACTCAGTTCCTCATTTGTCTCTTGTAATTCTAAGTAATTTAATATAGCAATAAAATATCATCAACTTCATCACACTTTCTGAAGGTTTTGTTATTTTTGGAACGTTATTTTCTGTTGTGAAAGCTTACGGGTATTTTGTTTCTTCAGCCGTTTAATATCTTCCTCAGCCTCTCGAAGTCTGGATTTCAGTTCCGAACATTCAGACTCCGAACTGTCGATCCGTCTGAAGGAATGGGATGAGGATGACGGGCTGAGATGAAACTGACTTAGGCTATCTATTTGACGCTTTAGCTCGATCATTGCCTGAAATAATGGAAATTAACTTATGAATACAAGATGTAAAATACTATGGATTTCATGCTCATTAAAACGCAGCCTAATTTATCACATTAAAGCAGTTACTTTATCTCTTCATAAGCTTTCAAAACAGGAAAAGTCATCACTCCAAAATTCGAACCCATTTCATATTAAAAGCGTAAAGCTTTAGGGAGACTTTTTTTTTGCAAAAAACATCATCCAATCTACATTAAAATACCAAACAGCATAAAATACCTGTTGAGAACCCTCAGATTCCCTAGCCATGGCCTCCCTATCCACCCGATTTTGATTAAGAAGCTCTCGATTATGATCCCTAAGGGTTGCAACCTCCCTTTCGAAATTAAGGCACTTATCTCCCAGTCGGTTTTTCTCATTCCTCTCCCTCTCCAAACTCCCTTCAAGCCTTTTAACATCAAGTTTCGAACTCGAGAGTTCCTTTTCCAACATTTGAGCCTTGATTTCATAATTCTCCACCTGAAGCTGCTTCTCCCGTTCAAGTCGGACTAGAATGTCTTTCTGTCGACGCTGTTCCTCCCGAACCTTATCATCTGCCCTTTGTTCAACATCCCTCAGTTGTTCCTCCAACATGAACAGTTTTGTCGACAGTTCCACATTCTCCTGCTTAGCTCGAGTGTACCTGTCGTCCACGTCATTTTGGTTCTCTGCAAGCACTGTGAACTTTTCTTCTAAGTGGTGGAACTGTTTTTGGAAACCGAGAATAATTCATGCATTTAAAAATTATTTTTTAAAAGCTCTCCGTCAACTACTCTCGGCATTATCGCAGCATCATATTTAAAGCTTTTAGGCTAAAATCCAAAATCCAACTAAAGTATGGGGAGCCTGATGATATCTGACCTAGCTCAAGGACAATGGAGATATGCAACTTTAAAGTTAGGTTATTTCCGTATTTAACCTACTTAATAAACCTGAGCTGTAGTAAATCCCATACAACAATGACAACCGTTATTTCAAAACTTATTTTTACCTATATTAGTCCTTCTCAAAGAATTAGTCCTTGGCTTCAGCTTCATTTCTCTAAACTTTGCCTAATATCCCGTCATTTCATGCTTAGTGTGTGAGGTTATAAAGGTAATTGTAAACGTAAGGTTAGGCAATGCCGACATTTTTTATTTACATGAAAAAGTTCTAGCCTTTTTTGGAAAGTTTCTCTTGTTCATATCATCAATAATTTTAATACTTTTATAATCATTCCTGTCCTCGTCTTCTATTTTGTGGTCAACTACTGTGAACACGTCTCACTTTAATATCATGCGCTATCTCACCCAATATCCCACCCCACATCTAAGCTAAAATACATTCTATCATCCCCAAGTATTTGCATAAAACTTTTTTTTAATATCTGAAACTCACTCGAGATTCCTCTCAACCACTTGCTAGTTTTGCCACATCTTAAAATTTCGCAAGAAAAATGCACTTTTTGATCCCTTTCCTGAACTTTCCACTAATTATCAAACTGAGTTCCTCTCTTTTTATCTACCTTGCAATTATAATACCAAAACTTGCTTCCGAAACATATTTTTTCTCATAACTGCACTACACTAGCAACAAAAGGTGTAATAATCCTCACACACGACCATTACCTTTACTGTCCGAAACCATATTAATGATACCTCATACCTCAACTTTTTCATCACTCACAAGAAGTAGCCGAATGCACATAACTTTGCGGTATTATACTCACTCTCGCTTAGCTATTAGCCTAAATCAATAATGTTTGCCAAAGCCGTTTCCAAAATTGGTTTCTTTCTGCTAAACAAATCCCATTTAAACCAACAAAAAACATCATATATACTATATAAAGGTACGTACCTTCTTATTGAGATCAATAACTTCCCCTTCGAGTGAACTATCGGAATACATTTCCTCTCCATCTCCGGCTGAACTTCGACCCGAAGAATGATAACTTGAACTTCTGTACAGCTCATTAGCCAAAGCTTTAGAAGAGGGGACGACTGGGACACCTCGTTTCGTACTGTTTGCATAAATAGCAGAAAAAACAACCCATGAAAACAGTTACAAACTCAGAAGAAATAAGCTTTTTATTTATAGTATTTCCATTTTCAAAACGGAGTAATTAAATAGCGTAAATCAGTAATTACTTTAGCTTTACAACTGTAATTATATCATTTAGCCAGGAACTTTCTCACTCTACCTCAGTAATGCATTGGCATTGCCAGACCAACTGCGATAATGATTCTTGCTTAGCATATTTTTCAGCATACGGAAATAGAAATAGTACCAAATAACATGTAACAAAATTCAGTCCCATGCTATTTTTCAGTGTCTGTCTGTCTGCCAGAGAGAATGCAAATTTTCTAGATGTCCATCATTAATTAAAATTAAAATCTTGATTATTTTTGTCTTCTGCTGTTTAAAATTAAAAGTAATTTGTATTCCGATTCCATTGTTTTCCACTGTCAACTTTTGTTGTGGTCAAATACAAGGTTGTAGTGCGAAGTATGTCCAACTAGGAACTAATTTAACTACGAGGTTAGTTTTAGTAGTTAATTACTAATCTATTTGGCTTATCCCTACTACGAAATCAACTATCCGTCGTTAAAAGCTGTCCGTGTGAGTTACAATAGTATAGTGGATGGTTATTATTTGCAGTTAAGTTTTATGCACACATTTGCTTGCAGACTTGAATAGGGTCTCTGGTACAATTAAATATTGAGCATTATTAAGTCAGCAATTAAGTTTCAGTTGAGTTTTTTCTTCGTCTGTGTCAATGTTAAGGCTAAAACTGTTACTACTGCTACTCACATTCCTGCTTGATTTACTACAGCTTAACTACTGTTACTGCTACTACTTTTGCATGCTGTTTATTTAATTCTAGTAGTCTAACTCTTTATCAAACCTAAATATCTCACTACAAGGATAAAGACGACAATGCAATGGTACGTACTGCTGGAGGAATAAATACATCTAAAACTTAACCATGATATTTCTTTTGTTAAAGCAAATTGTGGTAATTCTGCTTGACTTAGGATGAAAGTTGTTACTAGTACTACAACAAACTACTGAATGGGATGAGCTAATGTTTCCAAAAGCCATTTGGGAAATTGTTCAAACATTTAGCCTAATCGAGTCGTTTAGTTTCTAACCAAACCTAACCAAACTTAAAAGGGGTGATCTATCTATGTAATGTATGCATAGCTTGTTTGTGGTTAAAACAAACAGAAAAAGAAATTACGTATTTTACGGATCGGTTTTTATTTAGTTTATACTTCATGTCATGATGACATCATGAGTCTACTAGAATGCATTTAAGGTTAGGTATGTTTCTAGGAAGGAAGGATTGGGATTTATGACTTCTCACTCTTGACTTTTATGTGGGTTTCAAGAAAATTGGACATTTGTGGCATGTAGATAGATGTGTTGGTAAGTAAACCATAACATTATCTTTCATGAGAATTGGAATCTCTCTAAAAACCGACCGATGAATGAGAATTTTCGTATCGTAAAAGTTAAAGTGTGGTCCATCGGTCAATTGTAGCATTAGCAAGCTCTTCGACGCGTTTTACTTCATACTATAGCTAAAATCTAGAGATCTTATAGTCATTGTTCTTAAGCTAAATAATAGTCATGCTGTACATGAGTCTAGCTCTGAGTCAGGGATATAGTTCTTAGTTCATAGTACAAGTTGAAGTAGCAGTTGTAATTAGTTCATCCCAATTATACTGTCTCTCTCTGATGGTGGTTTTTAAAAGCAATTAATTTTTAACTGGTGAGCTAACCTTTACTTATGACTTTGGTTAAATCTTTGAAATTAATGTAAAAAGTGGTGGGCAGCATTTGTAAGATGTTTAATTCAAGGGTGAAATAATGAGCACGGTCTAACTTGAGGTCAAACCTAAACCTTTAAGGCCGAAGGTCATTCATTCATTAAACTTTGCCTGCAATGCAATAATATGAACATGTTTAACCTGAATAAAATAATTTGCAGATTCTTCTTGCTAAATGTGGTTACAAATAATGTCAAAGGTTATGCGAGCGTGTGAAATAAAACCTGAAAAAAACCTCAGGAATATTTCAGAAAACAAGTTCAAAACGTAAATTACCTGTTTCGAAACGACCCCCACCGTCTCTGATTCATCCCTTCGCCGTTCAAGCTATGAAAAGACACAAATTGTACTAATCTTCTCTCGATATATTAATCTTTTCTTAAAAAAGCTGTAAACTTCACATACTTTTTAGCAGACAAGACAAGATTAAGATTAAGACTGAAAAAAAAATGCCCTAAGAGACTAACTTGTTCGGAGTAGTTCTTCTAAGACTAGTTCTCTGCCACCCTTGTCGACTCAACGAGGGTGGATTTCCGTCTCCGGGTGGTGAGCTTTGCTGTAAGTCTGACTCATTTAAATCCCTGCAAAAAACAAATCATTCTTGATTAAGTTAACAGAACGCTGTACCCAAAACTAGCGTTTCTGCGAAGGAGTTGTCAAACTTAAAAATAACACAACTCATTTAGCACTTAACACCCTTCCAAGTCTGACTGAATGATTAAACATTCTTCCCTCACAAGAGCCTCTTAACCAGCCAGCCTAAGGCTGAAAGTTTATGCTTCTTGTCGTGAATACTTATGCAAAAATTATTCACAAAATATGTCAAGTATTTTCATTAAAAAACCTGTAAAGTAAACCCTATTACAATCCGGCTTGTAGACTTAGTACAGGCTTGGATGGAATTCTGAGTAGTTTTTACTTTTACTTGCGGAATCTATTAGTATTTTTAAGCATGTTTGTTCGAAGCAGATTATTATAAGTGGAAAAATAACTAGAATCAATTAAGACGAGGACCAACATACAGAATTCCAATCCCTTTTCTCATATTATTTTGCATAGCAGTTATTGCTGCTGTTTTAAGACATAAAAAACTCCGTGCATCAATGGCATGGCCAACGGTTTACTCAAAGATCGAATCGAATAAGAAGAGTAGAACTGTAAATGGAATTTCTTAGCAAAAAACTAACTAAACTTTGCTAATACGTACGTGTGTTTTTTGCTAAGCTCTGCTCAGAGTTCTGACTCGTTCTTTGAATCTTATATTCATATTTTTTACTTGGGAAGTTCTCTGGTTAACTTCCGCAAGCCAACCTAACCGTTGTTTGTGACAGATTTGACAATTATCTTCATCACACTTCTAATGAGCAGATTTTGCTATTTTCCATACTTCCCATCTACCTTTTACAATAGGTAGAAACTACATTTTACTGAATTCAAAGGTGCTATGACTTTGACTTATATCTATTCCAATCCAAACTACATTATTTAACTTTTCAATGCCTCTAAATTACTCTCTACAACTAACCCCCAGGATAACCTACTATTTCAGTTATCTTGTTCAGCAAATTCTGGCTCTTCCATCGACATATCTGCTTCAAACAATGCTCAAAGTATTAATATTATTCCTCTCACTATCCGGTACACTTCCCCTCGGCGAAAATGTAATTTCAAGATAAAGACCCAAAAATACACACGAATGATCTATCCTTATCAACACTATTGTAGTGCATATCTAACTACAAAACGAATAATTGTTTAAACTCACCCGAAGTTTAGTAAACTACTATCCTCCGTAGTAGCAATGCTTCCATCCAAAACGCTAAAACTCTCACTCCCTTCACCAATACCGTCGAAATTCTCCTCGACACTGAGCGACAAGCAGCTATTGCTACCACTTTCCTTAGACAAATTCAAATCCTTCCCATTAAAACTACTACTACTGTTGCTATTAAGAACCCCTTTAGTTACAGTAGTAGTAGCATTAGCAGCATTATTAGCAGCCAGAGCCCTTACACGACTCTCAATACTATTATCATCATTATCACTGCCATTAACTAGCATCGATCCCTTAATTCCTCCACTACCACCTCCATTGTTACTGCTACTTTTATTTAAATTCAAAGACAGTCCCCCATAGCCATCCGTAGTGGTCCCCTCGCCGATAAAATTGACACGTCCACCATGATGACCATTCGTAGTTATGAAAGCATCATCGCTCTTATCATGATCAACCCTCCGACCACTACTTGCACTCGCAGGCATCTCTACCTTTGACTTTCCCCCATTGTTAAAATCGAAATCTTCATCCTTCGTGAGCAAACTGTTTTCATGAGCCCCACCTCTATTATTACTATCTTGTTCAACAATGGATTTTTTCTCAACAATTGAATTTTTATCACTCGACCGAGTAAATCCCCCCTGACTTTCCTCTACTGCTGCTTGACGATCATCTTCAAGTTCAAGAGTGTCTTCATCCGTCGAAGTAGAGTTTGCAGATGTTGGTGAGCCGAACTTCAGCCCAGGAATGACATTTGGTTTGAGACTTTTTCCACTTGTACTAGAAGAGTTACTGCTACTTGTACTGTTATCACTACTCCCAGAGCCTGTAGTGCTATTGCCACTTTTTAATATAGTATTAGCCGTAATGTTTTTGCCATCCAGATCCACCAATGTGCAGCTGGACCCATCCATCCCGTTAAAAGAAGCCCTAGAAGTATAAGTATGCGGCCCATCCGAATTCGGAGTCATAATACCATCCGTCTTCTTCAGTGTCGTCGTTCCCCTGTCTTTAGGAGTGAAGCTGTTGCTGAAATCATTTAAAATACTCATTCCAGATTTCCTCTCGTCCCCTTTAATAAAATAAGTGTCAGGCAGATGAGCAGGGTTCTCCAAACCGGAAACGGATGCTTCTCCAACCGTTGGAGTAATTTCTAAGGGTATCTGATCCCTTACTTCCGGTCCTTCAGATACCGAGCTATTATTAGGTTTAGTAGGAGAAAAAGGGGATGAGGAGGCTATAAGATTTGTTTCCTTATTGTTACAAGGTTCTTGGGCAGAGTTGTCTTTAATATTTGTGAAGTATAGTCCCTTCCGTTCCTTCCTGTTTGGACGGACGAACGTGTTCCCATCAAATGCCAGAGGGGATCCTGATCCCGATCCTGATCCTCCGGCTGTCGATTCTTTTTCTAAGGTTTCTAATTCAGAGACAGTAGACACGATTCCTGATCTAGGATTATAACTAAAGCCATCCGCAGAGTTTTTTCTTGGCGAAGGGTTCGGAGTTGATGAAGATAATGAACCGTTCATCCACGGCCCGTTTATTTCTCCTGTACTCGTATCCAGCAAGTTTACTCCATTTTCGGGGTTTTTTATATGCAAGGAATTGTCTTGGTTAAAACTATTACTAGTAATACTGTTGGTATTACTGTTAAAGTTGTTGTAATTGAGATTGTTAGTTGTACTACTGCTATTACTACTGCTGTTTATTATCTTGAGATTCTTCTCTGTACGAATGCTATTTTCAGCCTTCGAGTTAAGATTGTTTTTCAGCTCGTTTCCTCCAGAAGAGGTTTCTTGGTGATTTTTATCCAATGATGAATACATATCATATTAGTTTATTGGAGGATTATATGCATTAGAAAATACAGTATTATTATAGTTAACCTCGATATTTATACACAAGGTGAACTATGGAACTAGTATAGTACCCCGTGGATTATTAGTAATGCTGCTGTGAGGAATCAAGTTATTGATCAAACTAGGAATGGATTAAATAGCAGAAAGCGTGTAGGTAGCAAAATATGTATCACAATCTTAGGAATAATTAATACGGTTCATTCATATCCTAAATGATTGCACTTGATCACTCGAGATGAAAACATTGGACGGGATGTTTTATTTTTAATGAATTTAAAAAATTCAGAATCAGTCTTTCCCACTAAACTTATAGTAATCCTTCCACAATAAATATCACAGAGGTTGAGGACTCATTTCTTCAAAGGCTTCTTAGAATTAGAATTCTACTTCAATTTTAAGGATAAACCGCAAAACAGTTTTCACTTTTGTTACGAGACAAAAACGCCTAGTTTATTTTTTAAATCCAAGTTCAAGCACCATTTAATCCGAGCCCGAGGCACTAAACAAACGCACAAATTGAACTCTTTGGAAGGAAACTATGCCTGCAATTAACAAAAAATATCATCATTATAAATAAACCCACATTTTACAAACTGTAACTTAGCCAAGTATATGCCGATAGATCTGTCTCTCTTATTTCTAAAAGTATCGCTAATCGAGTTTCAATCGAAGGCTCAAAACCTCATAGTTTTTAAATCCTAAACAGACCTTCGTGATCTGATCATTTTTCATCGCTTCGTTTGCACTGATAGCATTACATTACATCGCGTGTTGAAACCATCCTCCTAATCTTAATTTAAATCTCTTATTTTCTTCCTCAAACCCATTTTATCTCTCTCATAGTTTTTCAATACGAATTGGAAAGTTAAGTCGCGTTCTCTCTAGCAAAAACTTCCATCTTGCTTCACATGAATTTTAGTATTTTACATGCGAGCTATTCTATTGTAAGTGCATCGCATCGCATCGTATTTATCCTTTTTGTCAACCTAATACTACACAAACTATGCAAAATAAAATGTATACCGCTTGGATTATTTATTACAAAAAATCAGCCAAAAGCAAGCAAAAAGCTCAGTTGTCTATCCACATGACGTGATGATGTGTCTTTTGCAACTTATCAATTAGGAACTGCCATACTATAAGCTGTATACTGCTTGGTAAATATATTTTACGTAAAATCATGCAAAAATTCACCAAAATACTCTCTACTTTTACCTAACAAAGCTTTTATCACGGTTCTTGTAATGCGATTTATTTCATCGTGAGCAAAACTGTCATTTCTTCACTATTATAACTTTTACTACGGATTGTTTTACTGGGAAGTAGTACAACTTCATGGCAGATGTCTACTGTTTTACAAAATGTAATATATTATTTTACTTGTCTTTAGAAATAAAAAGTAACGACTCGACCTTGTAAATCTAGCTGTAATAAGTCTACACTTTAATTTCCAATCTCTTCCATGAAAATAGTCAATAAAATAAAGTCCAATAATACATAAAAATAGTAGCTTTGATTAACTTTTACCGACAGAGAAGTTTACATAGAATATAAAAACCTCTGCAATCGAAAGTTAAATATAAACGCAAAGTTAAAAGTTGCTTAATAATAGAAACGGTAAATCTACACGCACATGTTCCTTTCTGCAGACCCCACTTGCCAAATAAATAATGATGAATGCACACAACCGAATTAAAATGCATTTATTCATGATAAATATTTAAATTAAAAATAGAGAAACTTCTCAGAAAGGAAATGTCTTTTAGCCCTTGTTAATTACCTTCTTTTAGTAATAAGATATCTACAACTTTAAGCTGAATATAATCTACTTCTACTTCTACTTCTCTACTAATTTGGAGTTCAGTCGTCCTTAAAAATCTGATCTGTTGTCTGTCAACTGTTGACTGTTAATGAAATAAGTAATAAAAGATTTCAGAACCCTTCTATCTACATCCAACCCTCAAGTTATATTTTTCCCTGTGTTTTTATAACTATCTCAACAAACTTTCTTGTAAGTAGTCTCTGTGCTAAAACCTCAACCTGTAACAAAAGACAACATGCCAGAACTATAACTTAAAGTTGGTATTAACAAAAGGTAGTAATATCAGAGCATAAAATAACTTGCACTACTAAACAACTACAATACCTACAATGCATAAGTAGTAGTAGTAGTTGTTTAGTTGTAGCTTTTTTTTGTTTTTATATACAAGGGATTCGCATAACTTTAATCAAAGTAGAGTAGAAGTTTAAGCAAGCTTCTAAAAAATATTTTAATGAACAATAACTGTAAAACACTTGTCTCTCTTATCTCATGCTTACTAGTTCCTTTTAAACTTGATTTAAAATGTATACCTAATACTACTGCTTTGAATTATATCGTCGTATAAAACTACTAATAACTGATATTAATTCGTCTACTACTAATGATTAAGATTTACTACCAAAATATAAACACAAAAGGGCCACCTTTGCTTTATTATACGAAGTACAAGTCAAAAGTCAAGAGCGTATTTCCTCTGTTGACTTTCCCATTGCATTCCAAGCGAGATCCGCAGATTAAATCAAATTTATTATTATTTCCTGTAGCATAACTGCGAAAGCTTAAGCCAAAGAAAGCTTTCTTACTATGAGAGACATGAAAAATATTACTTTTCTAATATTTATTGATTCAATCGCTCTGCCCTTCCGTGTTAAAAATGGATTTGGACGTACCAATGTTTCTCGGGGCATCGCCCATGGTACATCAAAATCTAATCTGTTGCAAAAAAAAACTTTTTACTTGAATTGAAACTGCCCAAATACATTTTTCAATGCCTCCAGTCCAAATTAGGAGTTATAAACACTTATATGCAAGATTTCATTTCATTTGGTTGAATTTATAATATTGTTACAAGCTTTTTAGGAAAATACCAAGCTTTTTCGTTGAGTTTTCTATAATAACTTCAGCTTAAGTAGGGATATGTAATCAGTTTACCGTGATAAATCTTAATTGGCTACTGCTTTCTCATCTAAATTCCTTGATTGATAAATAACGCTATTTCCACTCAGCCATCGTCCTCAAGATGCGAAAATTCACAGCTTTTTCTTCATAACGAGAAATCCAGCATCCAGCTTAAGTTTCAGAGCTTCTGAAAATGCTTATACACTATTTTTAACAGGTTATTTCGCCCTTAAAAAGCAACCCACCAGGGATATAATAATTACTATATGCCTCACTGAAAGATTAAAGATACACTCGAGTTACTTGAATATCACTCACTTCATAATTTGCTGTTAAAACCATATTTGTTGGGTTTAAAACTTCCTAAGGATTAAAACTTCAATATCTCTATTCCCTTTAATTCCTTATCTTGTCAAGCCCGTCTACTATTTAGATTCCCTGCTTTAAAAAATCCTTATCCAATAATTAAATTAAATGATGTGGTAGTAGGAGTTGCAGTAGCATTGTAAAGTATTATGTGAGTAAAATATAAACCTTAGAAAATTCCTACTAAATATGCTCAGTTAAACTTCAGATACTTTCCTACTACTCTTACTATTTTATCTTGTTTAATTTAAATAATATGGAAATAGTTAAAACTCGCCTACTAGTTAGTTAGTATAAAAAAGGGTACAAAAGACTTGACCGTAAATATTATTTCCAAGAAGAAGAAACAGGTGAGTCCCTCTGTTAAGACTTAGATTGGTAAAAAAGTACTTTTTCTTTGAAATAAAAAGTAAATGTCTTGAGGCTTGAAACACCTTTAGCGTAGGTTATTAATGCTAAACATACATACACAGTACTATTATACTATACCTGGGAGGTAGCAAATAGCACACAGGATATAACCCGAGAGCATAAAAAAAGCCTACCTTTAATCGAATCCTGCATAAGCCATAAGCTTTACTAGCTTCTGCTAGCGAAGCCTTGTACTAAACTAGAATTACTAACTATAGAAGGGCACAAGGATTAGCATCACAGGGCTAAAAGCATATAAGTTTTAGCATAGTAAGCTGGTTGGAATGAGGATTATGTACAGTTCCATAGTAAAAATTACACTAAGAAGCTAGAGCAATGCAAGTGCAACCCCCTCGACGTCATCCTTTTTGGTGAATATAATAATAGGAATTCTTGGTTAAAGCTTATAACTAAAGGGTTATGGCTAGAAGCAGTAGTTTTAGTTAGCATGCAGTAGTAGCAGTGATAGCTAAACAATAGAAGTAGCATGGCTTAAACATTATGCCATGTTGTAAGGCTAAAAACTAATACACCCAAAGGGTAGTTATTATTTACCTGCAGGAAGAATATTTTATTGTACGCCTCATGCAGGTAACTCCAACTCGAGTTATGCACAATTCTAGCTATAGTAAAGTTAGACTACATTTTATGACTGAATGAATCGACATGACATCGCTAAAGACCCTTTGAAATAGACTTGCTTGCTATGCTTTTGTAGTGTCTAGGTTCAGTTGAAAAGTAACGCTAACGCTAGTTATCAAATACTTCATTTAACAGTTTCTAAACCTGTGTTGGAAGAGGAATAGACGTAGACCCGTAATTTCAGGGGGACAATTGGTAGAATGGATTGGTAATTCTCTTATAGATTTCCCATTATTTACGGTCAACAGTAGTTATCCATGCTTAGGTAGTTGTCTGGACTGTTATGTGTAGAAAGTATTAAAAAGGAATGATGCAGGTTGAAAATGTAGGTTGACCGATGAATGACGACACCGATACATTACAAATCATGATATGAAGAGAAGGATGATAAGGATTGACCATTCTTGAAAGTAAATAGTACATTTAGGCATTTATCAGACATATTTTTACTTCGGTTAGGAAATTATGGAGCTAAGTATAAGGTGAATTTTACTAGAAGAAAGCTTCTAAAGAACGCACCCGCATGGTTATATTATATCGACGATGTGTAAAGATTTTTATTTTCTCTAACCT
Organism: Hydroisotoma schaefferi; assembly: GCA_034682405.1. Lineage (NCBI taxonomy): Eukaryota > Metazoa > Arthropoda > Collembola > Entomobryomorpha > Isotomidae > Hydroisotoma > Hydroisotoma schaefferi. The sequence goes on along the minus strand of JAQFZX010001154.1, from coordinate 1,667 downwards.
TACTTTAAATCCCGAAGTCCTACCAGTTTATCTACTCATTAAAAATGAATATTTATGCAGGATAGACATAAAATGTGTAAATGTGTTTAACACGAATATTTCCCTTTTCTAAATAAAAAGTAAAGGTTTTTTAACGAGGAAATGGATGTTTGCCTTTGCTTTGTTACTTGCTAATTTTAACCCTATTAATCCTTATCCTAAACTAAACCTCATGTTCCTCACTAAACGCAATCCTAGCTAGAATATTTGTGTCCGGATTGAAATTTATTTATGCAGAGAATATATAGTAAAAAGGGTATAGCATGGCAGACAGTTACGGAAGCAATAAAGAGGGTATTCAAAGTGTCCCTGTTTGATAAAAGATTAGGTGCGTTTAACCTGTTTGTTAATAACGGTACCCAAGGGCAAGTTACGGCATAAACTTGCAGATATACCACCTGAACCTGATCCTAAAATACTGACCTGACCTCGAAGCCTCGAACTAAACTTATTTATGGTCACAATGACCTCTGGAATGCGCAAATTGTGTCATCAAAGTCATTATGAGGAGTAGGTTGAGTTATTATTAATATAGTGAAGGTGGGTGTAATCTGAAAGCAATTAGAATGTAAGGTATAATAGCAGGAGAACATATAAAGCGTTAGTTATTGGAGAAATATTAGAAGGATAACAAACTTTTAAATATCTTTACTGTCAAAGTTTCAGTCAAGCTAATGCTAAGTTTTTATAGCTGGGCAAGGTTGAGTTATGGGACATTTTATAACTTCATATGCTAAAAATTAACACTTCCTCTAACGCTTTACTAAAAGGTAAAATACCCCGGAGGTTTTTAACCTTACGTTCCATGCAGATGATGCATTACGGAGTTTTATTCAGATAAAAATAAAGTATCATCAATCAAAATGATATGAAAGGCGAAGTTTATCTTACGGAGGAATAACGCTATGTGAAATAGAAAAAAGGTGCTCTTGCCTGCATAATCGGTTTCAAAGTTATAATTTGGCCCTATTTATTTAAAAAATGAATAATAAAAATGTAAATTCGAGGTTAGCTGCCAACAGTATAATAACTAATGCCGTACTTATTGGATCTAACATGTAGGTGACTTGGAAATGCATTAGAAATGCGGTTTAAATCTGTAACGCACAAACGTAACTTACAACAATGAGACCAACTGTTAAAATGAACTTAAGAATACTGTCTAATTAATTCTTCCCCTTCTTGAAACTTTACTGATCCCCAAAACCGTAAAGCAGACCGGAACCCAACTCGGTTACTGCTAATTGCAACTAGATCAGAATCAGAGAAACAAACAAACAGTCGACCAAGGCTAGCTAGGCTTTGATATCATATACATTTTTCTCTCTACTTACTTCATACTCAACGGCCAAAATGTCTTAATCAATTTGCAAATCATTTTTCGTGTCTTGAGTCTATAAAATAACTATTCCTTGTTCGTGTAATATTACCCAAAGATTAAAAATAGTAGGAGCATGTAATGAGCTATATTTTTTACAGATAAAAAGCAACTGGAGCAATGAGCTTTTAAGTAGGAAAGAAGGAAAAAACACGTTGTTAATATGAAAATGATGATGATGATCGTTCACTTCAAGGTCTATTTTAAGTTTGTAGAGAAACTGGTACAAAAAAATAAGTTAAAACTAACT
>JAQFZX010001153.1:0-35107 GCA_034682405.1 Hydroisotoma schaefferi | reverse complement strand
CCAAAAAACTCAATATGTTTTATTACGTAACCCCGGACCTCCTTTCAACCACAACCAACCAGCATGTTTTTGTTACAATAGTTGGGAATAACCTTCGACCTTTGACCTCAAAAAGGTCATCTTTACTTGACCTTTGACCTTTGAAAGCTCTCCGATCCGTGTGGAAGGTACCCCAAAGGTTACCCGAGATAAGGTAACACACCATTCAAGATTTTAAAGGGAAAGTTCCAGACAAGCTGTAAAGTTTTTGGAAAGATTTTTAATTTTATGGTACCGCATTATAGCTTTTTCCATGTTTTTATCCACATTTCTTTACGCTTATCGGCTACTCAGTTAGATAAGGTTATCCAAGAGTAAAAGTAACTTTTTGTTGGTTTTTTAGACTCTAAAAGGCCGGAGAAAGTTTGGATCATTCATAAATCATAATCATGATGGGGGCCAAAAGACTCGGCCGTTTACTGCAACAGTCTTTACGGAGTTTGACGATAAGCTCTAAAGGACTGGACAAGAATCCTACAGAAAATGCTACAACTTTAGTGAATAATTGGCTCAGTTTTAGTAGAAACTTTTCCGCAGCGGCCCCTTCCCCATCTACCGCGACCGCGTCCCCTGGGGATGAGGTTATTTTGACCTACGTGGAGAAAGAAGGTCAGGGGAAGATTGCAGTTATGGCGATGAATCGACCCCAGGCCAAGAACGCTTTTGGGGTGAATGTGATAGGTTTATTCGAACATTATATTAACTGTCTGAGGTTCGATAAGGATGTGCGGACGCTTATCATCCGGAGTACTGTTCCGGGGATATTCTGTGCCGGAGCGGATTTAAAAGAAAGGCTGAAGATGAAACCGGAGGATGTTGGACCCTTCGTTGCTAGAATGCGGGCTTGTGTCACAAATATTGAAGGACTTCCTATGCCAGTTATTGCGGCTATTGATGGGGCTGCCTTGGGAGGGGGACTTGAGCTGGCTCTTGCTTGTGACCTTAGGGTGGCTTCGAATAGTGCCAAAATGGGCCTTGTGGAAACTAGACTGGCGATTATTCCAGGTAAGTCATTCATGGGTGTTTAGCTCGTTTCGTCGACGCAAAGAAATAGAATGCATATAAGGTATTGTGGAGTATTTATTAGAAATTGTCGTTCCTGATGAGGATAAATAATTATATTTCAGTAGCCAGGAGGATGTTGCCTTCAATTGCTATTTCATCTAGGTTTTTTCACATGTACGTATGATTTTTTAGTTAGCGTCCACTGAAGAATGTTTATTTTTGCTGCAGTTTAAATTTTTTAGAAGGACAATAAGTACCCATTTCAATGTTTTATATGAGAATTTAAGGGCGAAATAATCGGAGGGTTTAGCTGTAAGGCACCTTTCCTTTTAGCAATCATGCTAATATTAACCTGCGTTTATACTCAGGCTCAAACAACTTATAGTAATTGCCATCAAATAACGAGTTTTTCCTCGATTTAAAAATTAAAGCATGTCGTTTTATATAAACATTTTATAAAAACCAATTTCCAAGTCAAACGAAGCATAAACGTCTTTGGTAAATGAAACGAGATAGATCCCAGTCTTGGCGATTGATATAAACGTTGAAATATAAGCAGGTAGTATATGACCCAGAGTGATTTTTTACATTTTAAAGCAAAAGGTTCTGATGGAAAATGCTTTATACTTTTCTAGGTCTGGAATAAGTTAACATTTCCGCTGAAGTTCCGCTTTATTATGACGTGCTCTATTCGACTTCAAAGGAAATTTGCATATTTTGATGACACTTTCTCATGCATAGATCACCTAAACGATTCTTGAGAAAAGTACGTTTCTCTGTAATTTCCTTTGTGGAAACATTCTGGAGTAAAGGAATGTGGCACATTTGCATGACAAAGACAATGAAGGCTATGCATCCTTACCTGTTTGATCTTCTAAGGAACCATGTCATCGTCGTTCAGGTTTTTGTTTCTCTGGATTTATTAGGGCTAACCTGAGGTGACTATATGTGCAGAAATATTTTGTATACTTACTCTACCCAGCTAAGCTAAGTATCAAAGAAAGCAATGAATGCAACAAGAACGAGCCCAAAATTCATCGTTTTGACAATAATTTTAATTTGGTGGAGGAATTATGGTTAACATTTAGAAGTTATCTGGGCATTAAAGACGTCGCCACAACCTTGAATAAATTTCTCTGTGGAGCGTTTCAATCTTTAAATGGAGAAAGTGCGATACGTTCAAATGGGATTGTCTTAAGTTTTGTAAAACTATAAAAGATGTGTCTAAGAGGATTGCTTTATCTAATTAAGGTGGTGGGGGGACTCAAAGACTCCCCCGAGTTATCGGAGTAGCCAAAGCCAAAGAGTTAATATTCACGGGCCGAATATTGAACGGGTCCGAAGCGATGGAAATCGGTTTGGTGAATCAAGTAGTGGAGCAGAATAAAGCCGGAGATGGAGCATATCACAAAGCAATTGAACTTGCTGAAGAGATTCTGCCCAACGGACCTATTGGTGTGCGTATGGCCAAGAATTCAATCAGTCGTGGAATTCAAGTAGATCTTTCCACAGGATTGGCCATCGAAGAAGCCTGCTATGCTCAAGTGGTTCCTACCAAAGATAGAATAGAAGGTCTGGTTGCTTTTAAGGAAAAAAGGCCCCCGAGATACCGGGGAGAGTAAACTGTTCAAGCATAAATATACTATTGTGACAAGACGACAAGAAGGTCCGCCATGACCATGCCTTTTCTTGAGTCTTGTACAGTAGTTGACAGTTGTTGTTGCCAACTGCTAGCTACTGCATGTTCTGCTTGAGAGAAATTCATTAGTTCAGTTGAAGCACAGTAGATTTGACCATTTATCTTAATCTAGCTAAATAATATAGACTTTATTTTTAGACAATTATATATTTTATCATATTTTAGCTCTTGAGCTATTTCGAATGTTGTCTGCGGTGCATCTTTGTTAATGATGTAAAATGTATATGAAATTATTGTAAAATCGAACTGAATTGATGAAGGTGCTTGTCAATAAAAAGGGAGGTATTCTATCTGAAAGTAGGTACTTCGAGTTGCCATCTAAAAATTTAAGAAACATCATAGTCTCATATTGACTGTGTTGCATTCCAAGACATTCTTTATTAAAGTGGTAGCTAGCAGTGCTAGCGATCGAAGAATATAATTTTGAGGCAGGGTTAGAAACATCGATCCATATATCATTGGTCGATTAGATCGACATAATAAAGAGAAAATAATGTGAACAGTAATTAAGATTTTAGAGCCTTATCGAACCAAAACCTCATCAAGACCACCCTGGCGTATCGCCATTAGCTCTGTTGGTCTCCTGGAGCCATTTTTCCAGTGGCTCAAAGTATTTCCTTATCGCCAAAGCATTCATTTTCCTCGCTCCTGTCAGTGCCTCCAATGCATCCGGCCAAGGCTGCGATCGTCCCAATCTTAGCATCGCTCTATATGAAGAATAATATCAACCAGTTAATAAATATATAAGGAAACCATCATCGCTTTCTATGTAGAGATACAGTTGCTGGAAGTGAATAAAATCATTACGCTTTGGATGACATAACTCATTTCTCTACCATGTTCCGTGACAAAAGTCTTTTACTAAGTCATAGACAGACACACAATTCTCCTGCAATGTCTGCCTGATAAGAGCTACACTATCTCCACAAGGATTGATTGTGTAACGAGACCACCATGTAATAATAATGAAAGTCATTCCCCAAAATAATAGACACTCATTAAATAAATGAAAAGGGGATGTTTTCTTTGAAAGAGAACTACCATTAGAAGCATATAGTTGTAGTTGATTATATTATTATTCAATTTCCAGGATAAACCAGCTTTCACCGACTTTCACTTTAGGAGTAATGAAAGTAGAAAATTAAGTTTTGGATTCCTAAAATTAAAGCAAGGAATAGAAACAGAGCTGAACGCAATTTTTCAACCCGGTTCATGTTCTTTGTCATTTGTTAATTCAACCGTACTGCATTAGTGTCTCTCTATTCATCCCGTTCGATTGGAAACCACATACGTTTCGCATGGTTAACAAGACTTTTAGTAGAAAGGAACCTTGACGGATTTGTCCAGACTTAACAGACAACTAGATCGGCAGAATCGGAGAGCTCGGACATCAGTATGTTCATCAACGATAGTACAATTTCATGTTATGTTCCATTCAATTCAATTCAATTGCTCGAGTCTAATCGAATCCGAGAATAAAGAGCTTTCCCATAGTCTTATAAAGGCTTAGCGTATGGTCTCAATTTCTCTGCACTCTCTGATTATTTTAGGGTATACCGTCCTCATAGTTTTCAACAGAAGACGCATGCAGTTTCTTCCAGTTTCTGTTTCTAACGTTTTGCGTTTTTCTGTTTTCTATTTACTTGGACGAGGTCCTAGTTTTATCCTCACTGAATCAGGGGAAAGTCGAAGGAAATGTCCGTAGAAGAGTAGATTGCGGAATTAGGATTTGATTCGATAAAAACCTACCACCGTGATCGTGATCCTATGAAAAGAACATGGAAGACTACGGTCTAGGAAAGTAAAGAGAACTGTGTATGCATATACATACATATCGTTCAACGAACATAGGAAAGGAGAGTAGAAAAAATTCACAAACTCAAAGGGATTTGACAGACCGGAAAGATATAATGTGCGAACAATTGCTGCTGCTTTCTTTTTGTCATTCAGAGGTGGATGTGGCGAGTTCATTTCTTCCGGAGATTATGGTTAATGCCTTTCACTCGATTTTTTATCCTTCTTTAGCTGCGGGTTTCATCCAGTTATTACGGTTAAATTGCTAACCATTTAATATCGATGATGACTTTATTAGGTCTGGTCTAATGGGCCTTTCAATGGGAGCAGAAAATTCTAGAAATAAGTATTTTGCAGCTCTTAACCTCAGGTCTGGTTACAATTTAAGTTCAAGAATACTTTATGGCTGCGAATTATTTCTGAAGAAAAAGGGATGATTTTAAAAGTTCTTGTTCAGAAATTACTTAGAGTTATTTCATTTACAGGTGAAGAATTTACTTTTATTTAATATGGTTGACCCGACTGTCACTCTAGAAAAGCGTATAAAGACTTTTGATTTGTCAAATATTGCTTCAGCATTTCCTGATTGATGCAAATATGTCACAGAACGTTTCAGGTTTCAAGCCACACCCAATATAAGCCTTCCTCAGATTCTTTGCTGCCTGTCAAAAAATCCCTCTAACATAAAACGTCCTGCTAGGTAGGATCTTTTGAAATGTTAAAAATGTAAATTGAAAATGTCATAAAACTCTGAGCTTTTCAGCTTTGTGTCTCCAATTTTCTCCAGATATGTATTTAAAATATAAATTCATCCACGTTCATTCATTTCACCTTCTATTGAATATCCAAAAATAATACATTTTTGATTCCTGCTGACCCAGACAGGTCTTTGTCATGGGAAATCAATTCCAAAAGTCAGTAAGGGGTCTCATACTCCTGTGGCTTGATCCCTGTCGCTGACATCCTGTTTCAATTTTAGTACTTTCTTCCAAGTAGATTCCATATTCTTTCTAGAAAAAGTCTTTGTTTTTTGCTTTGATTGAAACGGCTTTTTCCTCTAATACTACTGAACCATTTGTATACTCTTTGTCTATGAGGTCATAACTACTGGCTAGAATGTTCCCGGAGTGATGTAAGTTAAAGAAGCCTCCACCAAAGCTAGTTGTCTTACAATCCAATATCAAATCTCAATGTCTATTTGGTACTTTATAGCTTAAAGATGGAGGAAGCCGCTCGACCGTAGACCAAAGTCATTTCGAGTTGACTGAAGCTGCTTGACAGACGAGATCACAAACACAGTGGCATATCAACCAACGTGCTATTCGTCCCTTGGCTTTTAGACAATTTTTATGACTTAAACAGACAGAATAGTCGTCGTTTGTAGGGTTCGTGAGGGGAATTTTACTATTTCCTGTCCGTATTGTTTTATCATTTTATCTTTCTGTAGCAGAAGGTATGATAAAGAGTACTTTGTTCAAACATTGCTTTACACATAAGTTCATATCCGGTCACTACAAGAAGGATAATATGATAACTTCCGGAACGGTCAACGGTTAAAAATACAAGGACAGAACGTAGCTTCATTTAAGTCGCATGGATAAAAATTATTACTGCACCGGTAATAGTTTTCATGTCAAGTTGGCTTCAGTAAGGCCGTGATTCATGTTCACAGTATTGTGTTGCATATATTTTAATAAATAAAAATAATTCTACAAGAAAGCTATAACTTACGCCAGCTTATCTCCAGCAGCCTTAGAGCCATAGAAATCACATTGACTAAGGGGCCCTTGGTGACCAGCAGCTTCACAAAGAGACTCAGCAAACTGGAACTGAAGGATCGTTCTACTAAAGTAACGGATCATGTCATAGTCTGTAGCAACATGGAAAATACTAGGGCAGTCGAGGTCTTCAGGTGAGCGTGGAACTGGAGCATGAACTCCCACGATTTCTTCGGACAATTTCCAAAACTCGTCATTCCAAACAGATTGGTTAGCATAGTCTCCACGGAAAGCTTGCCATCGCCACAAATCCTGAAGATAATGGAACGGCAGGGTTGACACGGTACTTAGAGCTTGTTTAAACAAGTAGTTTATCTCGGTCTCTGCCAAAAATATTTTAAAATCTTGCTGAAACCTTAACTGAGTAAACTGTGGTGGCATGAACTGTATAAACTTCTGTGACGTTAACGCTTTTTTCGTTCACTAAGCAAGTCGTAAGAAGCGACCCGACATTCATGAGGAGTGGATGAAAAAGCGATTGATATACAAGTCTCCAAGCTATTTAATCTAGTATTTTTTAACCTCGATACGGATCTATGTCACACTCAGCCTTTCCTTTACCACTGCAACAACCTCGTCATTTCTATCTTCATCAGGTTCACGTACCTAATCCAATTACTTTGCCAAGAGAAAGGAGAGGATAGTAACCCTGAAGCTAGCTAATAAAACCCCAGATAGAAAAACCCGTCAAATCTATTTAGGAAAGAGTAATAGAGCTCACAGTACAGTAGTTCGGGATCATAAAGACAAGGTCGGTAGTAATAATAAACCTCGTTTATCTCATCCTAACAGTATAAAGCTCTATAGTAGATTCTTCTATGGGATTATTTTCAGTAATGGTTCAAGCACGGAAGGGGCAGAAAAGGGTAAGTAAACTGTACTTTTTATAACACGGCAAGAGAAACTACGCTCATGCTTTCACATTTCATTTTCACCTTCAGGCTGAACGAGGTAAACTCTACTAGATTGACTGTATATTATTACAAACGCTAGCCTGCAAACTCGTTAAGATATGATGTTTTTTTTTAAAAAAAATTAAAGGTGTATGATGAGATGAAGATGATGTGACTGGAATGGTTGTTTAGCAAAGGAAACCATCCAGTTATTAAAAACCGTTATAATAAATCATATTCTGTATAGAATGAGCTTAAAAAAAACATAGAAGTGGATTTGGTTCGTTTGCGGACATTTTACTTGTGCAATATTAAGTTTCACACTTGTTAGCGACGGCATTAAAGGTGAGAATACGATTATCTTATAGGTAAGATTGGACAGTCAGGCAAGGATGACGATGAAATGAAAACCCCCATTGCGTAGGGAAAATGTCCGGCTCACTTACCATTATCATTGGGAAGGCTGTCAAGTAGACCGATGGCGTACAAATGCTTGGGCGTTGAAACGCACATGGACATTAGTTCCCCCACGGCCTCGTGAAATCCATCATTAGCCCCCTCCCTGAACAAATTAGACAGATAACGAACGGCTGGATGACATGATGACTCTTTTATTTGACAATTACCTACCACAGTACTAACATACACGTAACATCTAAGATGGATTGGAATGGGAGTGAAAGTAAATGTACAACGGCAGAATTATTATCAGAAGTAAAATAGGTAGAAACTGAATAGTAAGTCCTGTAAGTATTTTTACGAGATAGAAATGTTTAAGAGTAGAAGAAGATTTATCGAGGTAAAAAATGGGGGAATACATGTCAGCATAAAAGAGCTTATCTGCAGAAGTAAATTGGAAAATAGCATGCAGTTATTTACTGACCTGTAAAGAGTTGGCTGACCAGCATATTGCATGAAGTACTGAACATGTCCGAGTTCATGATGGATGGTCAAGAAATCCTCGAAGTTGATTTTTGTACATATTTTGATTCTGAAATATACATTATCATGATTATGAAAATACTGTGGAATTGCTATAAAGTTATTTCATATCCAATGACGAACTTTCAAGCAATTTATTAGTGACTAAATATAATTTGGAATTTAATCACATAAGTATTTGCGGGCATCCTTTACCAAACAACTTAGAGTTATTTCCAAATTACAGAGAATTTTTTCTTTGGAATTTATAAAACGTCCCAAGAGTAAATAATAGCTGCAAGCCGATCCACTTTATTATCATTATTATTAGAAAAAATGTACTTGGATGAAATTTCCAGGAAAAAATTCATAGCAGTCAACAAGGTTGGTATGAGAAGGGAAATGAGAAAATAGGATGTTGGATGTATGAAAAAATATATCCGAATAATAAATGTTAAAATCGTGAGAGAAAGCTCAAGTCTACCGAAAGTCTTTTCCATCATAAAAGTCCCAAGCAGTAGCATGGCACATAACTTCCCGATCTGAAGGCTTTTCTAGCATGGATAGGTTGAAAAAGGTTGGAGGCACTGGGAGTAGGCCAAGCGACTGATAAAAATCATCCCCAGTTTGGAATAGTCTTGTGACGGTGTAATTTTGTTCCAGCAGAACTGGTGTAACGTCCATACTCGGGCGGTCAGGATAAGGAACTCCGATGGAATATAAATTGGTCCAAAACCTCCCTAAATAAAAGGGAGAGGATGAAGAAGGAAAGTATGCCACTCAATATTTTAAAATTTAAGATCCAAGTATAATATTCAGAAGTTTGGAACATAAACGTAACTCTTTAACTTATTGTATGAACTTTCTTACCCCACATGTCCCCCAGAAGGTGTTGAGGAAGAGTACCTGTAGATAAAAACAGAATTTCAGGTTATGGTCATTGAAGCTTTAAACATTTTAGGTCGCTTTCTCATAAATGGAGCAACCTGAATATAACGTTTTAAAATTCTAGGGTAGTAGCTTTTTCGCTTTCTAAGGTATAAGCTAAGTTTCAAACACTTTGGATAGGTAAAAACTTTTTTTAATCAAGGAAAGAGCAAAGCTGGTTGGTAGGGAAAGAGTTAAATTGGAATTGAGCCGTCTCGAGCATATAAATGCAAGGATTTGGTCAAAATAAAAGTGAGTAAAGATCAAACTAGATCGATATAGTTTTGCTAGCTTATCTTTCTCGGAAAATAAACCAATTCGGTATTTTTTAATCAAGAGCTAAGGACTTAGCGAGTTTAACATGAAAGCGTATTGAAGGCAGGACGCTAAATAACAGTAACGTATTTTAAGACAAACTGCAGCATACGTTTCTGGTGCACTTTTTGAAAATTCAGGAGATAAATTCATTTATCGTTCATGGAAGGGTTACTAAAGCCTTAAAATGTCGAGAATGAAAATATATTCAGCCTTTGAGCATTTTTATTGGACAAGCGGCCTTGAAAAATCTTTTATAACTATAAAAGTGAACGCGTAAAAAGTAACGACTGGAAAAAGAATTACAACCGTCAGTTAAGCTGTATCCGTCAGTCAATTTACGATTTAAAATGCTTCCTCTAGACGGTTTACACGTTTACAGACTATGGAAAGCAGATACTTTCTTCTATGCAATGTGTAGTTTAGTTACATATATTTTAGGTTATAATGATCAGCATTGTTTGATAGATCTACAAAACAGCGAAAGGAAATACCATTAATGTCAACAACATCCGGCCCGTATGTTTCATAAAGTTTCCGACGAATGTAAGCATGTAGCTCTAGATACAGTGGATTCATCTCATCGTATAGCCTGCGGACATCCGATTCAAATTCTGGGTCTTCATATTTCTGCCTCAACTCGTCTCCATAGTCGGAATATCCATTTACCACGGCCAATTTGTTCTTCAGCTCTACGTACTATTTAAATGGATAAAAAATATTACTAAAGCTGGGTCAGCAATCGGTCGGTTTACTCGACGTAACAAACATCAGTTCAGGAAGCAAAAAAAGTCTTTGCGTCTTTATTTCTGCCATTTAAACGTAGAATCAGTATAAATGTTTCCCATTGTAAAATTACTGACTAACTTAGTCTACTGCTGAGATTAAGATTAAAGTAAGATTTTAAAAGAAGCATCCAATCCACATCTTCTTACGCAGTTCTGTCAAATTTTACACAAGGAGTTCAGTTGACGAAGAGTAGTAGTTTAGTTAGATAGAAGTACGTAACTTTTTCCGATATAGACTCATGAATCATGTATGGCACATAATATGCTGGGTCGATAGAATACCCGTGAAACGGTTGAGAATTTTGCCATCTTTTCGAAGATGTTTAACTTTTCAAATTCCAACTGGATGGAATACCCAAGTATAAAGTTCATAAGCTTTTATATCATTTGAAAATTCATTGGTGAAACCAAAGTGGAGAAAAGCTAACGGAAGATGTTATTGATAGAAGGAAAGCAAAGAATGTTTTTCTTCCGCATCGCTAGACCTGCAAACTTCCTTTGGTCAGTTAGGATTCTCCATCATTTATACTGAGTCAGCAACTTATTTCCCGAAAGTTAACCATGAAAGTCCTGTAAATATGATATGTATCCAACCTTTTTCATTTTTGAATAACTTTGCTTTTTCTACAGCATCAATCAAATCTAAACTATGAAGGAGGCTCTTTCTCCTTCAGTGCTCTGCTCAAATAAAGTATAATTTAGCAGAAACTCACGTTGTAAATCCCTTTGCCTGTCACACATCAAATAAATGGAATTTAAATGTTATCTTTAGACTTAAGGCTTCTTAGAGGCAATACACTCACTGAACCGACGAATAGACAAATTAATGCAAAACAAATCGGATGTGCTGTATAATAGTTTCGTATAATGTGTAAAACGTGTGTAGAGTTGTTTGATCGTGCAGTTACAGTACACTAGAATTTTTAGCTAAAACTGTACTTGTGTTCCCTTCCTTAGGATACTGCAAATTCATGATATTTCAAAACTATTAACATGATATCTCAAAAACCACCATGCTTTTACTTTACGAGATAATCTGAAAGAATCAAAGAATTTTAAATATGGCCTGTGGCGATAATTTCAATCGTTCCTACTAAATCTTTCTATCCATTCCTGTAGTTACAAAATAGTTTAGACCGCTAGCATTTTATTTTTGGCCGTCGTCTTAGACCTAAATCCATATTTCCAATTGGAGAGTAAAGTAAGAAGAACCTTACAACAATACTTCCCGAAAACCAGGGTTGATTTCTAATTTCATTTCAGTGCAGCAGTAGTAGATTATACTCCTAGCCTTCACTACTGGATTAAAGACGGAAAGCTAAAGAAAACTTCAGCGGCAGAATCGTGGTTCTTGGAAAAAAATGCATTCCGAAATTAACCTCATTCTCTGGAAGTAAAGAAGTGGAAGGGAAGAAATGAAACCACCATTCCAAAGGATAATGATGAAATTCGATCATCATCAAATGGAGCTAACAACAGTAGTAAAACCAATGAATCTATTTATAAGTTTATTCTTTTCTGATATAACTTCATATAAGATTTTTCTAGTAGTATGACTAGAAGTCCGTGTTTCCCGTTAATGTAGACCTTGATCCATTTACGCTGTATCGAAAGATTGGTTACAATAATACGAAATATGACTTTCTTGCCGGCAAGTTTCACAGCACAACCAACGCTTCATCTGGAAAGCAGTGGCATTGTTCTGTGTTTATGACGAATTAAGCTCCACCGTAAATGTTTTAAGGAGCTCCAGTCCTTACTTGATCTTTTTGACCTCTTCTCCTCATTAACTTTATGGCCTGAACTCTTATAGCTTACGGTGAAATGGCAAATAAGCGAAATTAACTTTAACATCACATACTTCTGTAAATTCGAACATAGCCCTTACCACCCGTCTTTGATATAATTCACGTATTTAAGGAGGTCAAATAAAATCCGTAGCATATTAATCAAGATAACAGATTCTTGTTTTCATTCCACCAAAACGCAAAACCAGTTAGATTCCGGTATTGTGGGGTAGGAACGTACTTGTACGTAGTTAACAGTAGTATAATATTAGATAACAAAAGTTCTTGATCATATCGTTTAAATTCCTGTGGCAGAACAACAAACTTTCTGCTTTGCTTGCTTTCTCTCGAATCTCGATACCTTCTCCGATGCTAGGCAAATAGACAACGAAGGATGATATAAAACTAAAAGGCCATAGTTCATCGAATGGGTCCATGGAGGATTCTCTGATACGCCACCGAACCATGAAACAGTGATCTAGTAACCGAGCTAAGTTTCCAAGTCCCATGATAAAACCAGAGATTCACTGACTCCCATCAACTATTAGGTAAGGTAAATGCCTCTTCCTGACTTTTTAGCTGAGTAGCCAATTCTCTGACCACACAGCTACGTTAAATTGCCATTAAACTTGGCAAATTTTACATGTTTACCCGCAGTCAGCTCACTGATTGACGTCAGCAGAGAGTGGAAAGTTCCCTAAGTACAGCTATCCAGATTGTAATGATACATGTGCATAATAAATGGTGATTGTATAAGTTACACTTACTAACTAACACATCACTGCTGAAAGATATTCTTTGCTTGGAATGAAATAATGCAAGAAGGGCATCATTATTAATTCTAAACTTTAATAATGTTTCTCCATAGGTTGTTTGCACTTAGTGAAGGGACATACAATCGAAGTGACTACAGAAGAAACCCATTATTTTAGTTAAGGAAAATTGAGCAACTGAAAGACATAAGATGTTTCCTTACCCTACTTTTCTGCCTCGTGTTTGTGTAATAAATGTGAATTTTAAGATTGAACGGAACTACTTAACTTGTACCAATATTTTCCTGCCGAAATACCAACAGTGAATAAACCGTTGTAAATGCACGTAATGAAGAGGCTGGAAACGGCTAACTTCTGAACGAGCATGTTTGAAGAAAGTGCGATGTGAGCGCGATGTGAGCGCGATGTTTACGTGCCGTGTATCATATATCCCATTGCAATACCTTTTACAAGTTTTAGTTAGAGATATTTCTAGAAAGGATGGTCAAATGGGGTCAAGTGGTGTCCAGTGAAGTACTGCCTAACGCCTCACTGTACCTCTACCTCAACCAAACCCCTTAAAGGTCAATGAGAGTGACTACCTTCGTCATGTCAGTTGGGCAGGACTACAATGACCCTTCAAAACGAAACTTCAAAAAATGGTACCACTCTAAAGCTATGGTTTATGCAGACAGTCAGTCAGTAAGAGCGATCGGTCATTCGCTTAGAGAGGCTTCCAACCTCTTAATAAAAACTGTAAAACCTCATTACTCTAAAGGGTTTAGCTGGCTCAGTAAAACTGAAGTTGTCTAGAAAACCACTCACTTAAAGCAGAATTTTAAGTATGATCCGCACTTAGGTAGGGATTGTCTAGAGAAATGCAAATAGGCTGCTGGTGACCTTACAGGTTAGAGTTAGAAGCCATTCTAAACCCTTAAAAATAAAACCGATATGGTTGGTAGATTGTTAGAAAGGTACTTTAAAATACTTACTTGGAAATACAGCGGTTTAATTTGCCTTGCAACGTTTTCTCTCCAACCTTGCCAAGCCCAGAGTAATTCCGAAGCGTTTCTTGAAGAAGCTTGAAGTTCCGTAAGTTCTGGCTCAAGGTTCATGCATTCCTCTCCCCCGGATGATGACTCTCGACAAACTTTCCCCTGTTTCGTAGACGAATAATGTCATTAGAATATCGTACTAATAACAGAAAAACAATCTTCACCTTCAATAGCTGTAGTTTTATCTTATAATTATTTAAAAGTTGTAAGTAGAAAGCTTGAGCAGGAAGGAACACAAAATGGCAACAAGAAACAAAGGTAACATAACTTCAGAATAATCATAATTCATTGGCCAAGCTAAAGCTTCCACGAATTGCATGGTAGCTACGCTTCGTAATATCCAGGCAGCGTAAAATACTAAAAGTAATGTAAAACAGTGGTTTTCTAGGTCTAATTTATTGTACAAATATTGACTAAATTGTTTAAGCAAAGATTCAGTCTGACTTTCTTGTAAATTCCACGGTTATGTGCATATACCTCCCCGTTTGCCTAACTCTACTTCTGACAAATACAAATATTTCGTACATTAAGGAGGGCTGGGCATGGTCCATTTGTCCATGTAATCTTCTGACAAGTTGATCCATCCATTAGTGCCACTTGACTTGCCTGATATTTAACTCAAAGGCGTAGGTGAAGTAAAACCAATGATAAATGACTCCATGAAAACATCATGAGGGTAGAGTTCGATAAAAAATTTAAGAAAAGTTTGCCTTCTTGATAATACACTTTCTCTGAAGCGGCGGCTCTCAATAAGACATTTTTCTGGATGAAAGTGTACGTGATATGTGTCCAGTCCCCTGGAGAATGACGAGATAAGTACATATCCAGCTAACAACGCTTTACAGCTACGTTTCATTTTGCACAAAAACCAGACCATTCAAATGTAAAATGGGGTTGATTTTTCATAAAGCCTGAATTACAGTGGAAGAAAGCAAAGCTAAGCTAGTAATGTTTTATCCTGGTATGAATAATCATGTAACACTTTCTATCTCTAAACTCTCAGCTAACTGCTTCCTAAAGTCTTTATAGCATAAAAATCGGCGGATAAATGTTCTCTCTCCACTTTTCCAAAAATAAGGAACTGTAGAATCTATGCCGTTTTGTCGTTGGAACGAAGTATTTTTTAAAAATTCCTTTTAAAGCAGCTCCCTGAAAGCCCATTAATGAAACTCCTTCAAGCAGGATGGGAATCCTCTTAGGAACTCTTGCTCCACTTTTTGAAGCATAACAACACTTAATCTGCTTACCTATGGCTTACTCTTCTTCTACTTTTAGGCAAGAAGACATGTGTACGATTGTATGTAATGGCTATTGATATAAACTGTTGAAATAAGAAAAAAGCATGCACACATTGGCTGACTATTCAACATTTAGTAAGGTGGATGACATACTTACAGTTGCGCTAACGTAGATTCACGATTCAAGGACTGAAGCAATCCCCTTACCTGAGCATAGATTGAACCCATTCCTGAGATAATGGAACTCAAATTTCTCATTTCTTCGTCTGATAGGGATTTGCTTCCGACGAAGCTTAGCTGCCGTTGAACATCAGTAGAGAAGTTGGCTGAATTGAATTGGACTGCAATTTCCAAAGCTGCGGAATTGTATTCTGTCAACGCGAACTGGGCAACTATCTGGAAGATGCAGATAAAAGTGAAGATTGTCTAGCATGACATGTATTAATTATCAAAGACTACTTGCATTAAACACACAGATTTCTTTCGATTACTATACGCAGTACTATAATTGTCTATACAATTATAATTACAGTTGTTAAATACTAATTAGTCTTACAGAAGCTTCTGCATTCTCATCCGTCAGGTTTGTGTTGTAGTCCCAATCAGCAAGGACGTACTCATTTAGTAGTCTTGCAGACACGTTATTATATTCTCGGAGGAAATCAATGGCTGCCTGTTGATCTGTATTGTTGCCACTCTCAAAGGTGCCACTGAGAATAATTTTCAGAAACAAAACTCAAATAACTGAAGAAGGCATCCGTCAAATTATTAAGGTTTGAATTGTTATATTCCTACGAACTAAGTTGGCATTAGGTTATCACAGAGAGTGCAGACAGTACTTACTATTTCCACGAAATACATAAGAAAACAACCCAAGCCCAATCTTCAATGACACTTTAAAATCAATCCAATTACTGTAATCACATTCACAAAGGAAGGATAGAAAATAAATAGTAGGAACTCAAGGAAAAGAAAAAAAACGCAGAATAAAAGAGTCAAAGCTTAAATAAGCAACCTGACCCAAGGATACCGGATATAACCTGAAAATGAAATGGAATTCGGGGATAATTAGGCAATGGATTTACTCATGAGATGTCAAAGAGGATGTTTCTCTTTTTTTTCTTGCAGAACATGTAGAAGTGTCTGTTTCACTGGTTGGCTTTATCGGTTGTCTACTTTGAACTTCTCATGTGGGTCTGTGTGTGTTCTAATTACTTAACTTAAAAAGGACAAAGGGCTAGAGTTACCTTAACGCTCGCCGTCCAGCGGAGAGTGTAATTAAATTGATTGAGATGGCGACAACTAGGGCCATGCTGGCCATGCTCTTTGCCAATCGCAGTCCCAAGAGTTTTCTCATGTTTCACAATCTTTTATCCTCCTTTAGAGGAATTCTGCACAACGTTTCTTGCTAATCGTACGTCCAGACAATGTGCCCTACAGTTAGGCTCTGCTTTCTCCAAAATGTCGACTCGGATTTCACTAAAACACTCGAAATAATGAACAAAGTTAGATAGGAAAGTAGAATCGGTTGCAGTTACATGTAGCAATGATGGTCACATTATCTCCGGCCTGAAGATCCGACCTATCCAGATTAGGACTTTTGTACTTTTGGCATACGCCTTACCCTTTACTTATAGTTTGTTACAGTTAGTGAGTAATGTCATTACCGGATGGGGGGATTAAGTCATGGGCTTTTTTGAGCTTCTGTTTCATTTGAAACAAGAAGCTGCTGTCTAGTTATCGTGTTGAAGGACTGTTTTTTGGTTAATTTATTTTTCTCTTTGTTTTTACTGTAACTAAAAGCTCTTCAGTTTCAGTACTAAAAGGGAACTAGGGAGGTTTTTGCGTTGAATTACTAATGGTAAACCTCAATGGCGCAACTAACTTTAAGCTGCTTTCCTAGTCTTTGCCATATTTAGTTCATTCTTGAACAGTATTTGTTTACGTATTTATTTATATTCTAAATGATTCTTCGTCTATTGGCAACCTTCATAAATATTATGCTAATCGTTCACTTAGAACGGTTGCTAGTCTTGAGTATAATATGTAGAAGCAAAGCTCTACTGCTACTACAAAGGGGGATGATAATATTGCCAGATAAAACATAAAATATTCCACGACATGGATGTAATCGTCTACTCTCACAACTCCTACGCTAATCCGGGGAGCTAAACCCTTCAAAAGTAAAGTACTTTTTGTCGTAACTGTGGAAGTACCTAACTAACTGTTAGAGCCCTTTTCCTTCTACTGTAAAATAATGCACCCTTGAACTCGATAGTAGATTTATCTGTTTGCGAGATCTCATAAAGTAACTAAATCTTTGCACGGATGGATGGATGGCCATTGTAAATTGTAGCTTGCTTTGCCATGTCATGACATGACATGAGGATGGATGGATGGACGGATTTATGGTCGCTACGCCAGGCATAGCATGAACATCAAGCTTTGTCCTGAATTCCGGATAGTTCCGGTTCTATGTGACATGGAAAATCACTACCAACTTAAGACTGCATAGATGTTTTTGTCTGTATAAAATGTGCAAGTAGTAAGGGGAAACAGTATTTTATTGTGAAATTGTCTATTCAGTTTTTATTATACATGAAAACTTTTACCTGCTGAACAACTGAGCACTATCAGTGAAATTTTACAATTTACTGTTCCTAAAAGCGCAGTATAAGCAGCTTTTTGAAAGTCTTTAGATTACAACTTTACTTTTTGTTAGATAAATTATTAAATGGGTTACCTATTTCCAACGTAATGATCTTATCCTCACCGTCGGTATAACCCACAAAACTGCAATGGAAGGACTGAAAGAAGCACCCAATGTTAACTGTCCTCATGGGCAGTTAAAAATCAATTAATTGCAAATGTTTTAACATCGATACAACGCATTATATGCCTTCATCAATAAAACTTCAAATTGATTATTTTCATTGATTGTATTGGTACTTGAAAAACACCCGGAGCATTGAACAAAGAAAGATTAGTTTGGCTGCAAAACATGGACCACAGGGTTTTGTCGTCCAGTGAAAGGGATTTTATTGAGACTTAATTCTGACATATCGCCAATGTAGAATGGGTTTAGCAAACAAGTCATTGTTTGCGATAAGAGCTCATCTCATCTGTCACTGCCAACCTGTGTTGACACTCACAAATTAAACGAAAAAGGGTTACTTCTATTATCGCATAGTTGTACTCATAGAATGGAAATCTATGCCTTATAAATACCAGTTCTGTACGATACATGCTTTGTACACAAATGTGCTAATCAGAGCATGTCTCACTTTGATGAAATTTGTTTTACAAATGTACTTGTTTCTAGATGAATTATGTTATACCATCGGAGCCTACTTCAGTACACTAAAAAGTTCTATTAAATTTGCCAGTGACAGAGAAATCCTGGAAATCAGCGTAAACACACAAATCATATCAACTATGTATTGTTTTATAATAGATTTGGAAAGTATAATCTCTGATATTGCTGTTGGCCTGCCTGGGTTAGCAGATCTATAGGTAAAATAACGATGAATGTTTTTCAATCCGGTTCACCAACCATTATTGCTGATATATAATTTGCATAGGTTGATCCACCAGCTTCAGCTTTTAGCACCTTTGTATGCAATTTGCTTGCATGTATCGATAACTGAATCTGAAAACCTAGCTTAGCTTGTACGTGAGCGAGCCTGCCTTGATTTTTAGTAGATTCTAGTTCCAATGTCTACAATGGATGAGAACTTTGTCCGTCCCTCCCATGAATAGCAAAACAATTTTGCTTTGATTGTCTTCTCCGGGCCGAAAAAACAGTTGAGATTTACCGTTCTCATTTATTTTGATGAGTTCTGCCACTAGAAAAGCATGTTGAAAGGGAAGAGTTCTCATTGTTTGTATTGCTTGTCTGGCAATTTGTCCCTTTGGCAATGTATACCCTTCCTCGATGGGTGGAACACTGCTAGATGTGAGTAAACTGCTTCTATACTATTACAACTACTATTAAGTTTAGGGAAAGTAGCGAAAGCCTTCATAGTGTGGGTGAAAAATTCCGTGAAATTTTATCACAAACTCCATATAAAAATGTCCAGTTGCCAGTTGGGCTTGCTTTATCTGGAGAATATCATCTCCAGTTCTATTGACTACTGTTATGGCCTCTTTGCCATTCCAGGTAACTCATTTTTCTGATGAGGTCCTATACAGGCTCTATGGTACTGGTATATGTTAGCTAGCTCGGTTACACGTTCAAAAACTTCGTTATTTAGCCCTTGAACGCATTTTGCTGGATGTAAGGCTGTCTTGTAATAAAAAAAATGAGTCTTTTTACACTGGAGAGGATTTTTCGGATGGCACGTCATGAATTCTTGATGTAAATCCTCAAATCCTCATACATCTTTTCTTGCATGTCTTCCTCCAGGGTACCAAACTTAAAAAAGCAGCCTCGGACCATACTTTGACTATGACAGTGACAGTAGCACATGAGACTATAGCCAAAGTAAACTTCGCCGGATTTATATATGTGTAAATTAACTTTGTAGCAATACTACACCTGTGCTACTGCTACTACTTCCTACTACTTACTACTTATAGTATTTAAGTTAAAATCGGTAGATATGAATGAATGAAAGAATTAAACTTGCATCTTAATCAGCTTCGTCATACTTTAGACAATTGATAAAACCTTGGCCACCTCTGAGCTGAGATTTCCAAAGACTTTAATATCATGGAGTTTTCAAAGGATGTTTATGTCGTGGAGTTTTGCAAGCATTTCTAACTTAACTTATCTAAGGGGTTATGCAACCACCAAAGAATGAAAATAGTAATAAAGTAGATAATCTATAACTACCGCATATACTCGAATAGTGTCCTACCTCAAATAGTGTCTCCTGTCGAATAGTATCCCTTTCAAGTTCGAAACCATTTAATAATATCCCCTGTCCAATAGTATCTCCTCTCGAATAGTAGCCCCTCTAGAATAATAGCCCTTTCTAATTAGTGTTTCCTTCTAAAAAGGCCAAACAATTATTAGTGTCCCGGGACACTATTCGAGTATGCACGGTATGTTTATTTATCAACAAATATTGAAAGTACATCAGCGATGAAATGCCATAAAGTCCTATTGAAGGGGGTACATTCGTTAGTCAGGATCTTTCCTTCAGTACATTCTTCCATTTCTGCATTTGGTAGTTCTTCTGAAGCTACTTCTAGCTGTGATGACTAAAGTGCAATTCCTTGTTGACTTCAAAAGTATTGCTTCCTTTCAACAGGCACATCCTTGCTCCTCTTGATCGTTTGTTACTTTCCCCGAGAATTTGCATTCAGTCCTTATCCGTCTAATCAGACAGTAATGCGTTTCGGCTTTTGGATTCCACGATTTTCCACTGAAATACAATGCTTCCACAAAAACAAATTCTAATCTGATTTATAGACGTATTTGAAAGTAGTTTTAGTCTGATGTTAGCCTAATTTAGGTTAGGAATGGTTTTGACTGGAGTCTGATTTATTATTTTATCGTTTTAAAAGGAACAAAAGCCGTAGGTTTTGGTTCTGATGGTGGATGCTGCCAGAATTCCTAAACACATTTTGAAATGTTTTAGCACAAGAAGTTATACTGGGTTGCCTATATTATTACATTGAGCTTGCATATTTTCCCATCCTTTTATTATTATATCTAACGAGATTACGAGATCAATGAAAATATCCAGTGGCTACTCCAAGCAACTTTTTAAATCCTCTTTCCCGTAGGAATAATAAGTTTCAACGGAGAAAGTAAACTTCAATATGCTTCAGATGTATGAACATCATTAGCTAATTAGCGCTTGTTCTATAATAAGTAGTTCCTTTTCACTTTATTATCTTTTAGACCATCCAACCTCTCCATAATTTGTATGCTTACTTTACGTTGGCTAAGTGTGAAATAATAATGCACACATTATCTCTGAAGGAAATGGAGGCTAGAGCAAATTAAATACTACTTCATACTGCAGTTTTCGTACTGCTTCCATTTTAACTACAAAACCTTGTTTTCATTAAGCACTTAACGGATTTTTTTACGCCTTTAGCTCAACCCGTCTTCTACTTAACTCGTGTTTTGTTAGTAACCACCTGGAGCAAGTTAATGAGAAAATTATATTACCACATTCTGTTTCTGTCTCACCCCGTTCTATGTATTTTCTTCCTTTCCACTCATTTTTTTTATCTACCTGTCTTAAGTCCACGTTGTGAGTTGCATACAGCAGATCTACAGAACCAACTCACACCTACACTTTGTATTGTAGAGCATGTGTATAGATTATTTGAAAACAGGAGAAAGAACTGCCCGTATTGTTATTAGTCAGTAACGGGAACAAGGTAGTAATCCGGTAATAGTAAGTACTAATAATGTAGTTAATGTTGTAGTACGGGGAAGATATAGTAGTAGTAGGTAGTTCTCCAAGAGTGAGAAAATAAATAAGGATGAAACTGCTGGAGTTTAACGTGGAAAGTTGTTAACACAAACACAAGACGTGGAAGTTGTATAGTGTAGTATTCATAAAATAAAAAACTCACCAGTAGTGGTGTACATTTATTAAACGGGATAATAAATGGCTTCAAGGACTACGGGGTACGTGTCATGTTAAAGGCGTCATAATAAATCTTCATCAACTTCTGTTCATCATCAGATTAGTTGAGTATCCCGTCGTTGCAATGTTAAAATGTATTATGAAGTCGGCTCACAGGAGGAAAGATAGTAAAGTAAATATGGGGTTTTGCATTGAAATTGCATGGTGCCTGTGTCCTGTGTTAGTTTTGATAATGACTTTTCTTGTTTTTAATACTATGAATGGGCATGGATTGTTTTATTTCAGAATGAGGACAGTTGAGACTCCGTGGTCTACTTTTAGTACTTTAGTTTCTACATCCGTTAAACAAATAGGATTATGGAAGGCAAGAGGAGTAGTAAGCAAACAGTGTTTCTTTTATGGAATTTATACGTGAAAAGATGCATAATGATGAGACTGTATTACTGCAAGAAAGCAAATAATAATATGTCTTAGCTGCCCTGAATAAATAAATTGCTGTCATAAAACTAAACTAAACCAGAATGGTAATTTCATTTTGAGAAACCTCCCTGTTTATTACTTAATATTACCACCAACTGTTGTTACATTCGAAAAGGTTCATTATATTGTACCCTTACATTTATGTATGATTCATACACAGTGTTATACATTATTCATTTTAGTATATTTTCCGACAGAATTTATGAAGGATTTTAATTGGATAAAGCTAGGTGTTTTGGTAGCTAAAGTTATCATTAGAAGCAAAATGAGTTTTAGGGACTTTCAAACTGTATAGCAGATATTTATATTATAAATAATTCTGTAGCAGATTGTATGCTTATTTTTCTTTCACTTTAGATCTAGGTTATCTTTATGATTTTACAGTACTTAAACATGTACAGGAATAATGTTAGACGTGTTTTTATTTTTGTATGGAACAAATATTCATACCATCAAAGTATTAATGAGCTAAACTATAATTAGTTTAAAGGGTACCAAATTTCTTGAATTATCTGTAAACGGACCGGTATTACGATTTTGATTGTTTCCTTCCATTATTCACTACACGCTGAAGAGATTAAGCTATAGTGGTAGTTCACACAAGCTTCTGCGGAAGTACAGTTTTGAAATATTTTCTTGTATTTTAATCAAGTTTTCATTATATTTCATGATACGGCTCTCTCAGATTCAAAATTTAGGGTTCCATCAAAAGCTAAACTATTGCATTTGCCTTTACTCATTCACAACTACCACCTACTCTCCTATCCAATAATAAATACATTTATGGTTAGTCTTTAACTTATGGAATAGTGGACTAATTACTCGTATTACGATTGACAATATATTCTTTTTATATCGAATTCTCTTAAATATTCTCTTAAATGTGGTACGGTCATACGAACTACTCTTTATGCACGGTGTAGTAATATTGTCATGTCAAATCCTTGTACTAAGGCATTTTTTAACTTAGTAAGGTAATAGAAAACTCACTTCTCAATCTCGTTCACATTATTATAGATGCAGATGCACTCTTTAAAAAACCTCCAACTTTTATACAGTGAAACATTTTAGAATGGGAATCAGAAGCTGTATAAAAGTGCACTATTACTCGCTTAACTGGGTCATCCCAATATCATTTTGTTTAATATTATTTCAATGACTGGGAGAAGGGGTGAATCCAAAGCTTTATCGTTTAAATGGGCTAACATAGCATGACATACACACTATAATTATAAGAACACATGCATTCAATTTTAAAAATCACAATACCCTTGCTTTCTCATCATTATAGAAGACATTTTATAGGTTACGTTTATGCAAACAAGCAATGTAGATTGTTTAATAGTTGTGCTATGAAATGTTTCAAAGCTATCTATTTTTATGTCAAATATCTAAACTTTGTTATCTAAGAGTTATTTTTATTTGCAATGACTTCTTATTTAATCCTACCTAATTCAACAATATAATAAACTCATCATAATAAATAAAAGCTCTTAAATACATCTAGCGACCTTTTACTGTCCATGCGATTTTTTTACTGGAAATTTTTATTAAAAATTACTTGCAGATTGTGCTAATAGAATCGAGTTTCAATTCATAAATCTCATTTCCTCCGGGTGTAGTCCAGTTGGGTTTTTTCATAGATTTCTGGCTTCGTTTACCCGTTCGAGATGGGCCAGGAATGGCTGGAATGACGGGCTTTATAATTGAACCAGTACTGTTGGTCAAAATTGACGTGCTGGCGTTTCCAAAATCTTGAGCCTTGAGTGCTGCAGAGGTTGAAGGGATCGGAAGGGATTGGGTCAATGAGGTCGCCAATAATAGTGGTTCATTGTCGAAGGATAAATGAGCTCCGGGTTGGACAGACGAGGAAACACCGGAGCAAGAATCTTCAATTGAAAAAGAAGAATTGGCCCGATTTCGCTTGCTCCATAAGCACCACAGTTCTGGCCATGCTTCATCTCCCAAGAAGTAAAGAACCAGCCAACTCTGCAGAATTGAGAGAAAAATGTTATCATTTCATTTAACTCACGTAACTCGAGATAATAGTACCACCTTTCCGGGTATTTTTACATGACCAGAGCACAGTACGCTCAACACAATGAAATTCTGGGAAAGAATGAACTAGTCATTTTCTACTTGCTTCATGAAATCATTGGATAATGTAAAGGATGTACCTAAGTAAGTAATATTTTCATAAGAAATACCGAAGCTGACAGCAAAGTGTAGAACACAATTCTTAATAATAAAATTACAATGCTATAGTCTACCCATATTAAGGTCACAGACCCTGCAAAAAATCTAATAGTGGGTCAGACATTTATATTTTTATCATGTTACACATGTTTAATATTTAATGTGAGTAATTCTATGAGGTGTATCATTCAATAATCGCAGTAATCTAAATTTCCTCGCACAGGAAATAGAAACAACAAATTAAATTATTTCAATAATGTAAACTTTCCCTTTGACAAGGACGAAAAAGACTGAAAGGATTATGGATAAATGGCTGTTTTGATTACCCAATACCACTTGAGTTCTACATTAGTTTTATGCTCCTATACAAGTAAAAAATAAAATGTAATCTACGGCAATAACCCGTACCGTCACGTCTTGCCTACGCTTACTTTCTTTCAATCAAACGCCAAAAAATCAGTCAGTCAACCATTTCCAAGGAAAGAACTCTGCATGTTTGATGGTATTCTGTTGTTGTTGTTGGCTCTAGTTTCGTTTGCCTTGTTCATATGAGTGAAAGTGAACTTAAGTGCTTTCACCCAAGACAGCCTTGTTTCTTAGAGTCAACAACATTCTCTTCAATTTATCTCCGCCTGTCATAACCCTTTTCTTTTAATATCTAAATTGCATTTTCCCTCAAGAATATTCTCCTTTACTCATAAATTTGTAGTCTCTTTCATATTATTATTAGAAGTGAAATGAAATGAAAGCTCTAGAGCCAACCAAAACATGGATGCATAATAGAATATAATATTAGAGCTAGTGTGCCCCTGTAGTAGCATTGAGTTAGTTCAGACTTTCTCTTTCCTTTACACTTGAATAGATTTCACTGATGTATTTACCCAAGTATAATATTACATTCCATTATTCTAATGAAATACAGAGTAAATATGACAAAATCCATGTATCTAGATTAGACGCATATGTGCTTATACTTCGGTACTTGGCTTCAGCTTTCTAGGGAATTTTCCTTATCAGTAGTAAAGAAGAATGTGGAGTGGGTGGAGATTTTAGTGGTGTGGGCTTTTTCACGCATTTTTCTGATAATCATGTTAAAATGAATGCATTATGCTACAGACAAACTACTGACTGCATGTACGGGTACGCTATTGGAGACTGTATTCATTATACCGACAAGAATTTTATCAAAAGATTATAAGTTGGTTTGGTGTTATTACTGCTCTAGTAAATTGAAGACCTTCCAGATACCAAGGCACACCATTACCACTAAAAGTTACACATCTATAAATTTTCTTTCAGAACTCCTAAAAAGAAAGCCAAAGACTCTGTTTACTCCGTGGAGCAATCCATTTTATATGCAAAACTAATGGAGAAAATTGCCGCATTATAATACCAAATTCAGATCCATGTGAATTCTTAACACTAGCCAAGACTTGAGTTTGTATCTTCGAGGCAGGAGAGAGATACGAGTTTTTCTAGAGATTAAGCTCCTGTCATATCTCTTTATACCATTTTTACCAAGTCTCTGCTCTCTTTTTTTGCATCTTTAGATAATTTCCTTAATATCCTCCTTCAAACTTCCACTACAGGCCTTAGCAATCTATGCATGCCCTATAGTCATCCTTCATATTGAAGTAGGAGTCGTCATCGAGAAGATGCATTTATGGATGGGAAATATCCGGGCCTAGGAAAAATTTGCGTTTCCTCTTGCTTTTAGTCTAAACAACGTTTTTATCTATCTAACTTTGAATACAGCTGCAGTAATCCATTTTTACTGGAAGGAAATAAACTTTCTTATGCCCACTAAACTTAAAAGGAAGACTATTTCCCAACAGCTCAAAAAACAGCTTATGACCTCCGTCAATACTAAGTAAGTGCTAAGAAAGCGTAGACGAGAAAATTAACATGACGCCAGGCTTATCTTATCGTACGGATATAAAATGTGACGCTAACTACTAATAGACTTTAGTTGATGGAAGTTATTCCCTAAAGCTTCCCCAGAAGTGGGAATGCCATGTTGGCAAAGAATTTACGCCAAGAAAGAAGCCGGGGGAGGGGAATAAAGGGGTATGAATGGGGACAAAAGAGTTAATTTAAAATTCACACATACCAGAGCAATGTTGGCTGAAGCGGCAGCAATCTGGAAAAATATGGAAGAGGCATTTTCAAGGGCGACAACACCCAAGAACCACATAATGGCCAGAAGTGGGAGCAACATAGCCGATGCCCGGATCCCACTGCTGATCTTCCGTTCGTCCAAACTGTCTTCATCCATCTCGGCACTGGACGAGTCCGCCCATAACTTTCTCTGTGCCAGCAAATGTCTTAGGGAAAGGACTACCAGGAATGTGTTCCACTGAAAAAATCAACAACAAAGAAATCCAAACGTTACTATCAAACTGCTGAGGTAAAATATTTTGCCATCTTTCATCGTATTTTAGGTCTACATCAGCTCGATTTACAGGACAACGCAGAGGTCGTCGGTTCATATAAACTGGGAAGTGGAAATGCACATTAAACGGGCGAACATTCTTATACCAGCCACCTCGAAACACTTTCTTCAGAAAGGAAGACATGAACTCTGAACCTTTTATGGGCTACTTGATGAAGCCCATTTCACCTCTTGGGACCAGCTTGGCTGGAATCTCTAAATGTATCTATATGGGTTCTGTTAGTGCGTGGAAAATACTACATTTCTTAGTCGTAATAGTTTCCAGATTGTTGATAGAAGCATGTTGTTTAAATTCTAACTTCCTGTACTGACGATATAGGTTAGCGGAATCAATTATGGGCTTTGAGGAATTCGTTTCAGTCGTTTTTGTCATATAGAATGGTGGCAGAACAGCACACATTAGAATGCAATAAGGGTAAGTACAATCAGGTCGTTATGAGGCTACATGGCCAGTAAGTATTTGTACGGATGCCAGAAAAAATCTAATAGATACAATTTCTGAAGGAGTAAACGAATTTTATTCGGGCATTGTTATGTTTTCTGGCATTAGTGAGACTCAATGAACACAATTTGACCTTTTTCTTCATTGACAAGCAGGTTCTTCTCGAAGAAACCTATGTTGGTGCTTGGTGGAATTTCGAAAATCAATTCATTTCATAAAAATATCATCCTTTCAACCTTTCAGCTTTAAACCAGTTTTTAATGATGCAGAAATATTTTAACGTTTCCAGGAAAGGGGTAAACTTTTTGGGAACTACCTTACGTGCGCGGTAGGGTATTAAGAATTTGTATACTTTATTTCTTATCCGCTACATTAAAACCTCCGAAGGTCTCTGTACTCTTCCATAAACACAAGGACACTTGGCAGAACTTTTTGTATCTGTAACCGACATGAGATTGGCAGGACGTAGGGATCGAACAGAATCAACTACAAGTGAATCTATTGACCCAAACGAAACCACCGCAGTCCCCCACCTTCATTGATTAAAAGTTCCATAAGAAAACAATTATTTTTTTCAAACCTAAAGGAAAGCTTGAACTCTCAAACTAAATCTTGTCCATCTTAGTCTGTCAGGAGATTTTTCGATAAACTCAACAACTAAATATACTTCCAAGAAAATACTTTCCTTCCACGTCTTCTAACTTTCTAATGAGAAAAGTTAAGAAAAAATAAGGGAAATTCAGTTGGCAAAAGGTCCTGGCAGGATTGGCCTTCTGCCACAAAAATCCTTTCTACCACCATTTAAGAATAAAAATATATCTTCTATTATCGATAGCTCCCATCAACATCACTTTCACCACCCCGGCGACCAGCAGCAAGCGTACAGTAGTAGTACAAAAGTTAAAGTTGAAACTACTACGACTACCACTACCAGTATGTATCCTCATCAGGGCAAGTAAGATCAAGGAGCGAGATGGAAACCCATAAACAAAGAGCAAAAATCCCCTCTACAAAAACATTTTCCGATATTTACATATATACATGTACATTCTTTTCTCCCTCTTATATAGTTTAAATAATTATACGATCACTTGCACTTATTGTCCTTCTGACTTCCATTTTGTGAATACTTCGATTAAGCTGTTAGGAGTAAGAAATTGGAGGAATGCATCTACGACCGTCTTATGGTACCGGTAGTGCCATCATCATCACCATCAACCACATTAAGTTCCAAACAACCGTCTGGCATTGCCAGGCCTTCAACTTCTCTTTACTTTAATGGATCCAAGCCACACCTTCAACACTTAAATCATGATTTACTCAATGAACCAGAGACGGAAAGTGATGTGGGGAAACCTAACTTTTTTCATTAGAACTGATCAACCCCCTCTTTCCAAACTTCCGTTTTCTCTATTCATCCGAATACCTATAGAAATGGCTCTGTCTCCTTACTAAAGGTCTAGTATTCATTTACAATTCACATCTTTATAGTTTTTCTCAGTAAACTAGAATAAAGTCATCATTCGTTGTTATAGGATGGAACTGTCTAGGGAGTCTTAAACATGCATAATTTGAAGTCATTCGGTACACCAAAACAAATGCAATTATGCCGAATAAAAGTGGCTAAGAAAGCACATTAGTTGCACAACTCAACTTCTCCTTAATATATTCATTTATTTAGAATTAATAGTAATTGGATACCATCCATGAAACATATGCGACACATTTTTGAAGAGAAAGACTCATTTACTGAAGTTTACAATTCTTTCGCATTTCGTACTCAGTTTTAATTAAACTTATGCCATACTTTTAACTACTATAACCACCTCTTGCACTGGTTTATTGGCAGGAACCATGAACGAAATAAATGTACAGCAGTTTATATGCTGATCAGTGAGCCTTAAGTAAGGAAATCGCGACTTGATCGCACTAGCACGTTCGCATCCTCCTCTTTGATAGATGAATGAAAAGCTGTAAAGGATAGATACTTCGAAAGAGGAAGATTGGATTATGCATAAAAGTTGGTGTCTTCCTATAGAATTTCCGCTCTCGAGGCTTCCCATCCTTTGTGAAGCGTTTCTCAAGATGAAAACTGATCATTATCATTATCGTCATCAGGCTCATCATCAGCATCAACCCCTTTCTTTCCTTTTTATTATATTATATTATATTACATTATATTTCAGTACCAACCAGCTGAAATCCATTCTATAACATGAAGCCATATCTTAATAATCTCCCTGCGTTCTCCTAAGACATCCATCCGATCTGATATAATCACAGAAAGAAATGCGGGGGATAAGTTTAGTTTCTTCGTAGGCTACTTTTAATAATGTCTGGTATTATATTAAGATTGAGATCGCTAATCGAGAGTCTTCTTTGCCACGTCTTGGTTGGTTGGCTCGTAGTCTGAGGACTTTTTCTTTAATTGGATTTCCATCTTGGGGATCATCTCACCCTATTTTTTACCAGAAGATTCGCCACTAATACTTACTAGGAATACCAAAGTGTATTTTTCCTCGAGCGCCTTGTTACTTAATACGCCTGCCTGACTGCCTACATATCCTTGAAGATGGTTTAGTTAAGACGTTTTCACGGTTTTGCTTTTATGTATAAAAAAAAGTACCCACCTTTCACTGAACATTCTAAGCATACTTCTCTCAAGTAAAATGAAATGTTACATTCAAGAATACTGTGTAAAAATCTTCTTGAGAAGAAAGATCAATAGTATAAGAAATGCAACCAGCGTTTAGCATTTCATGACCTCATTCAGATAAGTGCATGCATGGCAATGGCAGGCAGAAGCTTAACATCAGACGGAGGAGCTCTAGTTCTTCGAAGAAACTGTCTCTTTTTTTTTACTTTTCCGCTTATTCCAGGGCTTCCAATCGGAAAATGTATCTCGAGTACCTTCTACATTGCTTGCTGCATAAGTTATAAGATAACACTTCTTTGCTAAAGACACATTTCACTCCTTTACCGTAAGGTTAGATGCAAAGCTCTGTCCTGCTTTGAATCCTTCCATTGAAACAAAAGTGCGGAACCTAAAGACCAATTCAATAGCAGGAAGAGTATCTTTTATTAGCCAACTAGTCTTCTTAAGCCTTTTTCAGTGTGCCAAGGGTAGGATTGAAGTTCAAAGGAAGTACAGTAAAAGTATAAAAGGTAAGTAGAGAAATAGCATTCAACAATAGTTTCCTTCAGTTGCCGGTAATAATAAGATGGGAATTGCATCTTTTCACTACTACTTTCCTTAGAGATCATAATATAGCATTGACTGGTGGGTGAGTGTTGCAATCACAGCAATACAACCTTGGTGTCTGATTATGACCCTTTTAAAAATAATAGCTGGCTCGTAAAAAAGGCTCCAGGTTGAAGAATACGCCCATTCGCATAGAAAAGTGGAAGATTTTGGATGAAAAGTTCATTATTTTTAAGCATCCAACAGAAGAAGCTATTTTTAAGTGTAGATTGCTCCGTCTGTGTCCTTTTTATGTGAGTGGGATCGTATGCCCTAGCTGGTTGATTCAGTAACATGATAACTATCAACTAGATACTTATGAATAAATGTGATGAGATGAGAAATGTTAATTAGCGCTTCAGTAAAAAGACTTCTCTGCTACCCTTGAATTGTATTGTAATAATGGTACTACTTATTTACTACAGAACAGAGATGCAGTTTCTAGGGATTTGATTTGCATATTTTGGGGAATAATATGCAACAGGATGGCTATTTATCATACTTCAGATGTTAGTAAAATAACCTCATCTTAGTTACACAATTAGGATCAATTTCATAATTAAAAAAGGAGTTCAGGCGTAATCTAATCAAAGAAGAAAGTTTGCCTTTTCCGTACATCCAAGTTAAGTTATGATTAAATAGTTTTCCCCCGGTGGTCTTGCCAAACCAAAGATTTACTTGAAGTTTTCTTTAAAATTTAGCTTCTGCTACAAAACAAAGTGCTTTCGGTAATAAAATAGTAAACACTACTCAAATAACTTTAAGCAAGCTTAGTTAACTGGCTGTTCGTTTGAGAGTAAAATGTCTTTATAGAAAGACCACAATTTTGCCTCCTTACTTACCTTCGCTCATGTAAAGATAAGTTGACGGGCAAGCCAAAGTCTAACTTTTTGGAACTAAACGAAGTGCTACCAACTGCAACTAACCAAAACGACGAGCCAAAGGACGAAGGCTGGTGAGAAGGGAAAACTTTGCTTTCCTGTAAAATAGTTGTTATCTACAGAAGTAGTAGTAAAACCCGTAAGATGAAAGCTATAAAAGAGTGATATTCTTTAGGTGAGAAAGTGTGTCTTTTGCTGAACTTCCCATTTTGCTATTACCACTCTCCACCACCAATCCTTGAGATGAATATCCTTAACTTTCCTGTTTTTAACAACTAACACTGCATCTTTTATTTGTAGCAGTAGGAGAAGTCTAAGATAGAGATTGGGAAGCACATATATTAGTAAGACTTTTGTGGTGAAAGCTACAAAGAAGACTTTGGAGTTTGGAGTGTTCGTAAAGAATACAAGAGGAGGAAAGTATTTCACATAAAACATGAAATGGTGAGGCAAGCTACATTAATTCTTGTCGTTAAAGTGGCAATTAGGTTGTAAAATAGATAGATCTCCTCCACAAATTTGCATCTTGACTACATTAACTTTCTATTTCACGCAGGGTACAAAGGAGTGTAGGTTGTAGGTTGTTTGGTTTGGCTTGGTTACGTCGAATTTTCCTTTTTGAAAAGATCCAGTTGTTCGTACGATTAAACTTGGAAATGTTTCATGCTTTTGCATCAACCAGCAATAGGAATAGTAAAACAAGACTAAGACTATGCATCGTATATGATATATCTAACTCATACATTAAAAAATAATAATGGAATAGCTTCAACTAATTTAGCAAACCGCATTACTTAGGTTTAACTTAACTCGATTCCAGACTCGCTCAAGTTACAACACAACTACAGGATGACTAAAGAATATATTAAGTAATACAAACTTCTTTGTGTGCATAACCAATCACTCTGGCAATCTGTCTCCAACGATAACGCTGGACCTGTTCAACTTTTCAAACTTCTTTTTTCGTATTTGCGTTCTTAGGGTAGTTATATGAAAGGCATTTTGGATATGGGAACACCCACTGATCTTAAGCGGTTGTCGTTAGGGAACAGTGAAACGTTAGTGCTAAATGGTGGCTTCGAAAAGTCCTTTAGGCAACAAATCGCGGGTTTGCACTCCTTCGCTACGCCGGTTTAGTAAGGTTTGTTTTACATTGGTCTAACAGGAAGCAAATATGTAAACCAAACATCTCTCTAGACTTACTGTGTTGTAGACGTATACTTTCTCTACCGCTGATAATAATCTGCTTTGTACAATGCAAAAGGTAAGCTCCAATTGAAAATCTGATACTTTATGTATATTTTACTGGAAAGAAATTTCACACAATGATTTCTTTTCTTTATTATACTCTACTTCTTTATTCCCTAGTCAGGGCAAATTTATGCATTGCAAAATTTTACTTCTTCTTTAGAAACCCTCGAGCTTCAGAAGTAAATTAGGCATAAATCATGCAGGTTGAATAAACAAACCCTTTATCATACTATTATTATGCAACGAAACAATGTGAAAATAATGTTACGGCGTTACATGATCTTAAAATAGTAGAATGGAATATCTACTTCTCTAACTATATAAATATACTAGGTAATTGGATTAGTAGGTAAGTTTCTTTAATTTAAGTTAGGAAAAATTTAAATTTAAATCTGTATAATTTTGCTAATGTTTTACAACTGAACAGAAAAAGATAAATGCACAGACAGGGAAAAACATGATGAGCCAAGTTTACTGTGTCAAATCTTGTATTAAATTAAAGTAATGTATAGTTTAGACAGTGCCAACTATCTTTACTTTTATAGCCAAGTTTACAGGTTTCACGTTTGTCAGCAGGAATAAAAATCTTTAAAAAATATTCCAACTTCAATTTTTGTTATCACTCTTCTAAACAACAAAATTGGGTTCTTTGTGCAATAGTTTTACCCTAAGTAAGCAACTGTTACTTGTTGTTTTTACTTTCGTTGCACATTTTAAACATTTAGTTTGTCTTATAGGTTCTAAGTTGGAGTTGACTACTTTTTTGTATTTTCACTCATTTAATCTTCATAGTTTCTCTCCGTTTTACTGTAATATGTAGTAAGAATACGATTATGCAGAACATAAACGGATGCTTTTATTTGTCATCACCAAAAGTGGATATTAAAGTTTTTAAGCAAAGATAAACCCTCAACACTGATGAATTACTGTGTATCTTTATCTTTCTTTTTCCATCTAAAGAGATGGGTATTACTAAACCCTTTTACTATGTACAATATAAGATATAAGTAACTTGGTCAACAACTAATGCTACAAATTGAAGCATGGACTATAACAACATTTCCTAAATGTAGTAGACCTTTTTTCCAACAAACTTTACCGAGAATAAACAAAATCAGACACAGAAGCCTAAAGAACGTTCAAGGAAAAACATGTATAATGCATCGAAGAATTCGAGTGTGAAGAGCTTCTAAGTAAAAACAGGATAAAAATGACCTTTCGCCTTTTACTTCAATGTATTACATATTATTATCATTGACGTAAGTGCATGCATATCGTGTTTTTTTATCAACAGATCCTGCTATGATAAGAACCAAAAAAACGTTGACAGAAAAATTAGGGTTCAACAAGGGCTGACTTTCACTAGCACTAAGTTCAGTATTAGAGATCTTCGTGAATAAATATTCACAGAAAAGGCCACCCTAAAAAAATAAGAAAATACAAACAAGTAGGTAATATAATATAATGTAAGTAGGTAGTAGATATGGAAGTATCGCATAGGTTTAAAGAAAGTGGGTGAAAATGTCGTTTCCCTCCTGCGTACCCAAAACTAAGGAAGGTTCAATTGTGGTGAAAGCGGAGCAACATCAATTCTAACTTTGAAAGCCAACTGAGGAAATCCCCAATATATTAAGTTCGGTTTCGAAAGAAAAATTTCATCTGTCGCTCTTTTTTTGGCTTTTAGGTAGATTCGGCAGCAGCAGGAGACAGAAAGATCCTTACACACAATACAATACAAACTTAGTTAGATGGTGTAAGCTTTAGGGTTGCAGCAGTCTAAGCTGGAGATTTACAACGGTTTGAAATGGTCTGTGTTGTAAAAAAAGCTTGGCAAATCTGAGAGAGGCTCCTTTTGACATGTTAAAACGAAGGTAGTTGGCAGGGAAAGGAAAGTCAGACAACTAACTGTAGATATACGAAAACTTTTAGTGGCGTAGTAGAAGCAGAGACCACGGAGCTAATAAAGAGATGCCGAGAATACGGACATTGCCACACTGATATGCCAATAAATCACACATTTGAAGACGTTTTGAAGGGTAATTTGTCTCTTGAACACGTGCATTATACACTAAAAAGCCAACCCAGTTGCAGGCTAGGGATGCTTGCTCAAGAGGAAGGTTTCGCAAAAAGTAGAAGAATGGACATGGAGTTTATAAGTGTATCACTTTGCTTTCATGCTATAATAACAGTAGTGGTTGGTAGTGAGAGTGAGTGTGTATAACAGAGCGTATTGTACAGCTAAACCGTCACTTTTCTCGAGAAAGTTGCTCGCTATCGACATCATCACCGAGTTATTTCAAAAGATTTTTTTAGTGTGAATAATACGCTGAAATATTTATCCTTGTTTGTGTATTCTGTGTGAAATTCGATTGTGCTTGTTTATCTGATCTTACTGCTGCTATTGGTTTGGTGTGGTAAGCTTTACTTGTGTGTGTGTGGCTTCTGTGAGGGATTGCTTTTGCAAATATTGATGAGAAAGCTGTGGCGTAAGACTCCAAATAAGATTGTTTTATCAGGGACGGCAATACGTTGCATCGAATTGGATGGGTCCATGGCTACCCATAGTTTCCAACTAATAGTGCCTCAAGTTATAGTGGCCAAATAATAGTGGACCGATAGATA
>JAQFZX010001152.1:0-35129 GCA_034682405.1 Hydroisotoma schaefferi | reverse complement strand
ATGGCTTGACGATATAAAACGCGAGGTCGAGGAAAAAGGTCTCCTGGCCCTTTTGGATGATGACGAAGATCTCCAAGGGGCTCAAGGCGTTCCTTCAATTTTTAAAAGTAAGTCAATTTTTAAGAGTAAGTTCATTTTTAAGAGTAAGTCAATTTTTAAGAGTAAGTTCATTTTTAAAAGTAAGTCAATTTTTACGAGTAAGTCAATTTTTAAGAGTAAGTCCATTTTTAAGAGTAAGTTCATTTTTAAGAGTGAGTAAATTTTTAAAAGTAAGTCAATTTCAATTTTTACGAGTAAGTCAATTTTTAAGAGTAAGTCAATTTTCACGAGTAAGTCAATTTTTACGACTAAGTCAATTTTGAAGAGTAAGTTCATTTTTAAGAGTAAGTTCATTTTTACGAGTAAGTTCATTTTTAAGAGTAAGTTCATTTTTACGAGTAAGTTCATTTTTAAGAGTGAGTAAATTTTTAAGGGGCAAGTTTGGGTAAAGAGACGGCATCCCAGGTACTTCGCGAAGCCGCTGCTAAAGCCGCAAAAGAGAAGACTGAGAGGATTTTGAAAGCTGGAAAAATTAAAAACGTCCAAGCGATCCTGTTGGCTACGACGAGGCCTAAAAGGAAATCCCGGAAACCTGATGTTTATGATATGGATTTCGAATTCGAACTATCCAGTTCTAAACCCGACAAGTCGACAACAATGCTTTGATCAATGAGGGAATATATTATAGGGATGCATCGAAGAGCTACACGGCAAAATGACTAGATTATTACTATTGCAAATATAAGTGAATATAAAACTAATCTTGGACTACGTAGAATATTTCAAATAAAGTCTATACAAACAACAATACAGCCTTTGCATAAATTACTGCATTTAAAAGGTCAAAGCGTTAAAAGGCTTCATGCATACCCTCAAAATCATTTTCATGACCATAATACGCTTTATTTGGATGCAGGATACAGTATTTCCCTAAATAATCCCCCAGGGGAATTATTACTTCGAAGGAAAAATGGCAAATTCTTTTAACATGGAAAGGTAGTGGGGCACCACCGGTGGGGGGGGGCATTATTTCGGGAAATACAGTAGTCAGTAATTGCATACATACTCTATTCTACCAATTTTTCTGCATTTTTCTGATACAACTTTGCATACAAAACTATAATGTAGCGTACCGTAATTTCCTGATAATCGGCCGCCCGCGTTAATTAGGCCGCACGTCACCCGTTACATGTTAAACAGCCGGGCATTTCTCCCATTTTCAACACACTTAAAAACATCTTTTTCATGCATAAGCCGCGGCCAATTGTCAGGGAATGAGAGTAGTTGCTAATTTATTTATATTCCCATTTGTGTCACAATTCTTTGGGCACAATATGTGCAAAATTCAGGCTTGGTTGCGTGTAGTAAAGTAAAACTGTTCCATATTGATCCGAGCATGGAGGACAGTCCCGACAACAGGCAAGACATACGCGGATTCAACCAATTCTCTGGGATTTCCCGTCAGAAAAAGTTACTTTTTCCAGAACAGACTACCTGTCGCCTCAACCAAGAAATACCGAGGTAAAAAAAATCAATACCTTTCATTTAATTATTTAAAAAATACAGTTTGGGTGATTTGGGGGATTGGCGTTTCGAATTTTAGTAGAATTACTGCTTTTTCAAACTTTGCAGCATGATTTAGTGGGAATGGACTCCAAAAAAGGGTGAAAAAAACGAATTACTGGGCGATTTCTTTCATTTCATACTTCGTTGTCAAAAAGGTCAGAGGTCAGGTCAAGGTGAGGTTTCGTTGCGGGGTCATCGGCCACGTCACGGTTATCTGGTCCACTTGGCAGGCTGAGACGGTGAAGGTGGTACAGGTTAACTTTTGGTTTATGGTTTTTTAAAAATGAAATATTGGGTTAAAAAAATAATTTATTTTTATTTAATAGATTACAAACAAAGGTCGTTTGGCACGCCGTTCCATGCGAAATAGTGATAACGTCCTGTGATTCTGTTCTGTTGGGCGAGGCTCAGGCTTAATTACAAAAATACAAGCTCTCCGATCGACGAATTAAGTTTGGATAAGTAAGGCAAGATTTTTCCGAAAGTTGTAGAGCATAAAACTACCAAAGATGTTGACCAAAGAGTACAGAGTTGCGATGCCCATAAGTACCGAAGAGGTAATTAATTGATATGATATAGGGTTAAACCTGTATTAAAACATTCACAAGGTTTACCTATGAAGTAGTTTCATATTTATTTATTTGTAAATCCTTATTTAGTATCGAGTGGGCCAGTTGTACATGATTGCGAAGCACAGCCACGAACAGTCGGAAGGTGGGGATGGGGTGGAAGTTGTCCATAATGTCCCTCATTCTGACCCTGTACACGGTCAAGGGCAGTATACTGAAAAGCGGATACATTTGTCCAGGTAAAACGACGACTTATGAGGCACGGTTGAACATATCTGGATATTTTATACATGAAAATGTTAATGGATTAATTTTTAATTGCAGTCGACTCCCGTATTGGCTACAGTCTATTACTCCCAGGGTATTTTACATCATTGAAAAAGCATGGAACTACTATCCGTACACTGAGTAAGCAGCCTTATCATGTTAGTCTAATTATGGATCTGTCGCTCGCCTATATCTAATTAAATTATTTTCAGAACTGAGTATACGTGTTCATTTTTACCGAAATTCAACATATTCATTCGCACTCGATATGAAAACAACGGTGGAACATCTGAAAATGTAAAATGTATAATGAATTTGTGCGAGGATGCCAGGAACGACTTATTTATAGTGTGTATGTATTCTTATTAATTGTATGAATTTTGTTGCAGTGTCTTGAATTAACCGAGGAAGATCTGATTAACCGTATTCTTGATGAAGTTGACATAGCATATGATGAAGTTGCTCCAAAACACTACAAAGAAAATGAGGACCCTAAATTTTTCAAGTCGAAGAAGACAAATAGGGGGCCACTGATGGAAGGGTGGAGAGAAAGCCATGAACCTATCATGTGCTCTTACAAATTAGTAAAGATAAGCTTCGAAGTTTGGGGCTTGCAAACTAAGGTTGAGGATTATGCACACAAGGTTAATCTCCATCAATATTTATAACTTCAGTTACATCCGTTATATTTTAGTTCGTTGTGTATTATGTTTTAATTAATATTTATCCTACCTCTAGGCTATACGGGATATTCTTCTTTTAGGTCATAGACAGGCTTTTGCATGGATTGATGAATGGTTTGTGCTAAAATATACCGAACAACAATTGTTATAACAAGACTTACTAGGTATTGTAGCAATAATTATAATAAATACCCTTGTTAATGAAGGTTCGAGATGACAGTTGACGATGTTCGGGAGTACGAGAAGAAGATGCAGGAGGAGACAAACATAAAAGTTCTGCAGGCGTTAGAAATCGTTGCTGGAGCTTCTGGGGACCACAGTGAACACAATCAAAGAGAAAGTGATACAGACGGCGGTGCTAAAACTACAAGTGAATCCCCCCATTCTGATACAAAGGAGGAAGATGAAAGCGTTGCGGTGAACCCTGTTGTTGCAGCTGCGGCTGGACTTCGTTCATGGCTCTCATGGTCTTAGATGTTTCAGTTTTAGTAACTGACAGTTACTACTGACTTTTGATATTATTAAAATTGCCGTATGTATTTCTGTTGTAAAGATTCTCACCGATATTCGAACCGAATCTTGTATTTTACTGTGCCACCAACCACTATACTAGTCGAGATGTATTTCTTTTACTTTGGAAATCTGAGTATGTTGCTTAAAAAAGTATTGTTTTCTACTGTCTGTTATCAAGTTAAAGATGTAGGTGTTTTATTTAGTTCAACTCAACCTACTTAATAAATGGATGTTGTAGAATCTGTTAACGATTTATTTGCTCGAAACAGGTTCTGATTCATCAATCATACCCAATTTTCAGTACGATTGTCGCTCATACAAATCATAAATCGTAAGGTTAGTGATTTATAGACTACAACGATAATAAACCAAAAGACGGAATATTACAAAAATCACTTTATTACACAAAAAAGTAAGATAGAAAGAAACCGTACGAATGCTTTATGCCGTATGACAGACAGCTAGCCTAATGATCCAAATTAGACAAATGACGAACTAACTGGTACCACAAAGTACCTTATAATATCAACGATTTGGGAGGTCAATTTACTCCTAATTGCATCCAC
Organism: Hydroisotoma schaefferi; assembly: GCA_034682405.1. NCBI lineage: Eukaryota > Metazoa > Arthropoda > Collembola > Entomobryomorpha > Isotomidae > Hydroisotoma > Hydroisotoma schaefferi. The sequence continues at coordinate 30,926 of JAQFZX010001152.1, read as the reverse complement.
CAACCTTAACATTTTAAATCCGTTATCATTCATTCATTTATAATTCTTATTGAAATTATTCATCAAGTTGCGCTTCGTGTTTTATGTAACAACATCAGTGACTTGCTGGATAATAAGTTTAATGATATTTCCTAGTTGATGGAGTCGTTCTAAAATTAATGATAAAAATTATTAGCAAAATACATATTAAAAAATTCATGCACAAAGCTTTATTTTTGAAAACTTACATTCTTCTTGACTTCTTCTAATGCAACGGGCAACTTTTTTCTTGAATTCGGGAAAATTTTCTCGCCATTCTTTCTGCAACGCGTCATTAAACAAACAGAATACCTTTAGTAAATCATATTTGTTAAAGGCAGAGTTAGCTGAAACTCTAATCTAAACAGAACTTACAGCTGCATCCACATTTGCAGGAGACTCATCATTAGGATCAGCCAACATTGAGATGACAGATATAAGGATGGTCTCTACAGTATGTACAGGAAGCCAACGTTCCGACGCCTTTTCATATCCATACTTATCATCTCCAGGTTCATGGAGGATGGAAATACAAACGTCACCGTTCTTTTCAACTGAAATAGAACCACAATTACAATAAACCCAACCCTAATTTTCAAGTTACATAAAAATATTCCAATAACTCGTTACTCACTATTCGGATGCCAGATCTCCGTGATAAACTTCATCTTGGGAGGTCGATGGGGGTACTCTTTAGGAAAAAAGAGATGTGCTTTAAAAAAGCCCCCTTCACTGTAATAAAAAACAAAACACATCCACCAATTCAATTAAACATCCAACATCCAATAACTCCTCTATACTTTCATTCATAAATTCTCTTACTAAAGGGTCTCCGGTGGTCCTATGATTAAAACCTCCCATTTGTAAATGTCATTATCCTCTATCAGCCCAGCTGAGAAACCTTCAACTGGATTTTTATTCAGTTCTGAAAAGTAAAACACACAGTCAATTACAAAATCAAAACTACGATGTCATACTATCCAATGTTCTATCACAATCACAATTACAATCAAGGTCACTCAAAAGTACACACTCTTCCTCTAATTATAACAACAACAAAAAGAAATAAAAAAATACCAGGAACCCCGCAAAAGACGTCATTCCGATTCCCGAATTTCTAAAATACTACAATAATAATCCCCCTTTTTTCACAACTCAACCTAAATATCCTCACGGAACGACCAAACAAAAGGTCAAAAACCGAATGATAACCCCAAAGTCAATAAGAATGACGTACATCGCCCAACAAAACTCAATGACCTCACTATCAAGATGATGACATCTTCCTCTCTCTGCCCATCACATCACTCACTGCTACTGGTACATACATAAATATCCCTAAAAAAATACCACAAAACCCCCTAAAAAACTCAAGATAACCCTAAAACAAAACAGACAAAGATAACCCACCAGAAATCTAATTAAACACGCAAAAAAAACCCCCAAAAAAATACCTGAGAGTTGCTTCCGCAGTAGTAAAGATGACTGGGATGTTTCCGACATCTTGAAAAACCAAAAGTACAAACAACAAACTGAGAAACGAACAGGAAATCCACTTTATTCGATGTTAAAATCACAATCTTCACTTCTCCAAATTTCCCAAACTTATCTTTATAAAAAAATAAAATAAAATTAATTTAAATTAATCGCTCGATTAAACTCTGACTCATTCTAGTATAATTTCAATCAGTTTAAATAAATTAGTCCCCAACAACCAATCCCTTTCCTTTTAAAAATAATCCTGTGAAAATGCCCCAAAAAGGACTTAAAATTGGGGAAAAGTGGTGAAAATAACAGATTTTCCGACCTTTACCTTCGTTTTGCGAGTTTTTTATGTTTTTTTTCCAAGAAAAATGTTAAAAATTTCGTGAAATTGGAAAGAGTTTTTGTAAATTTTCTCTGAACAGAGGAAAGTTTCTATCAACTTCTTATTTTGGTGTACGCGGGGCTTGGTCTGGCGCGGAAATCGTATTCAAATTTATTTATTTATTCACTTTTTTTAAAGGTTGGTGTTTTTAGAAAAAAGTTTACGAGACTTGTGTTTCGTTTTTTAAACAAATTAATTACCGTGATTTCTCGACAATAGGCCGCCCGCGTTTGTTAAGCCGCAACCTGTTCTTTAATACTTGTAAACAGGGGTGTCTTTAATATGTTAAATATGCTTTAAAACATATTTTTTTCGTGGATACGCCGCGGCCTAGTTTGTCGAAGAATTATTGTAATTTGGATTTGTTTTGGTTGGTTTACTCGGATTGGGAATAGGTTTTTTTTTGAGGTTTTTAGTGCTATTTTGGTCACATTCTGAGCAGGAATCAGTAGGACCGTCCGTTTTTCAAGCTCTGGTAAAAGGAGAGGTGAAGTAAATTTTAATTTTTGTTTTGTTTTGTAAATTAAGCAGATATTTTTTGTAGTTCTGGAGAAGGCGTATCAATCAGGAGTCTTACCGAAAGGCGTCGTAGTTATCATCAGCGTCCATCGATAAGCAAATATGGCTCATCGATACTTTGAGGGGAAGATGCATGCTGCAATTTATGCTAAGTACCGACCAGAGCCGCCGATTGCTCTTATTAAGCGAATGATTTCTTTTTTGAAGGAAAAGGTAGGTCGGGTTGACCGTTTTATTCATTTATTTTTTAAAGATGTCTGATGGTTTTGCAGTGTTTAATTGAAGTAACGTGACGACATGTGTTTTTGTCTTTTTTTTTAGTATTCTGGAGAGTTGACAACTGCATTTGATGTGGGTTGTGGAAGTGGACAAAGTACGAGTTATCTTGCACCATATTTTGCGAATGTTGTTGGAACGGATATAAGTAAATCACAGGTTGATCAAGCTTTAAAGAAACCCCATCCGAAGAATGTTACCTATGCGTAAGTTAAGCTAGTCTTCCACTCGGTTCTCTGCCTTCTATAAGCTCTACATAAAATTTATGATTGTAATTGGACTTGATTGACGGGTGTGTGTGTAATTTATTTATTATTTACAGAGTGTCACCCTCTGAAGCAATTCCAGCGAAGGACAATTCCGTACAACTTGTAAGCAGACCTAGAAATTTTTAAAACTTATTTTATTGTATTGAATCAAGCATTTCATTTATTTTATTTGATAGGTTTCTGTGTCACAAGCTGCTCACTGGTATGGTTGTATATCCATTCAAGTAAGATAGATTGCTGAAAGACTGTTCATTCATTTTTTAAGGTTTGACCTACCTAAATTCTATGATGAAGGTGTGTTTTCTTTCTTTTATTCTCGATTCATATCTGTACGCTTCGGACATATATCCACGCATCCGTTTCATAAAGGTTTTTTTTTATTTAAAGTAAGACGAGTACTATCACCGAATGGAATCCTCTGCTTATACGGATACGAATTTCCTAGATTCACATGGCCGAAAGATCCAAGCAGGAACAAACAAATTGACTGGGCTTTGGACCAGGTTAGTCCTCTTAAAATAGCATTAATTTATTTACAAAGGTTAGGTTAAGTTTCAAAAAACCTTGCAAAACTATTGGAAAAGCTCTCCGATTTATTTTGAAAATTTAAAAGTTCTACAAAGAAGATTTAAAAGACTACGTCTTTGAACAAAGTAGAGAAGTTTATCTGGGAAAGTATACTCTCCCGAAGTACACTCCAAGTTTTGCCAGCGAGTTTCTTAGGTAAAGTAACCAATTCTAGAAGCAAGATTTTTAAGGCAAGTTTTATGTACTGTAGTTATATGCTGTTGATTTGAATGGGTACTGGGCCGATGAAAGAAAGATTGTGGACAATCGGTATATGCAGTTTGTAATACCCTACAATGAATTTATCAGGTTGGATTTCTTGATAAGAATGAAACAGATAATGTCACAGGCTGAAGGTCGTTAATGTTAATAACATTTAAATTAAAATAGGGATGATACATTTTGCCATGAGATGCCAACAAGAGTATCAGACATTGTTAACTACTGCTTTACATGGTCGGGTTATCAGAACTATATAAAGCAAAATGGGGACGATGAAGGAATCAAGCTTATCGAAAAATTCCAAAATAGGTATGGAAAAGCGTCGTTTCTGTGCATGAAAAAGAGCTGTAAACGTAATGCATGAAAATAAAATAATTATAGGGTCATGAAATCTTTGGAGGTTTCTACATCCCCAGAAGAAACCGAGTTGATCAAACGCACCAGCTACTTTCTTCTAATGGGAAGGAAATAAGACGTTGAAGTCATGAAATTATGCCCGGTGCACATAACTAATAATATATTAAATGACCAAACCTATCACCTAAAAGATTAGTTTCGAGTTTAAAAATGATCGTTTATTTTTATTGTGTATCACTTTTTATCCATATTGATAAAACGGACTAATAAGACATTTTATCACCAAACGAAGCCGCGTACTCACTATAGTCCTAATTCTAATCATGCCTATTCAGATAAATAGATCAGGATATAAAATTCGCACGAAGGAAATAGGATTAGGATGCGTAGTACAGTAAATATAAGCTAGACCAGCTTGCCTTAAAAATGTGTTTTAGTAGTAGCAAAATGATAGGGTTTCAAGATACGCATCAGGTTGCAGAAAGTTAAAGCTTGCTTTTAAAGTGTTCACATGTTTGCATCAGATCCGGAGTCATCACATAAAACTCGATCTAGAACTGCATTCAATAATAGAGTCATGTCAAGTATTGCAGGATTTTTCTGTTGTTGTAGGTATATGTGTTTAATTTCTGTAGTCTTACCTAAAATGACCTGCTCTAGTTTTTTCAGGTTCTTTAAAGTACCCGACAATTCTCGGGAAGGACTTTTGTTCGGAGATGAGGGACTGCTTGTCACCTCTAATTCCTTGAGCTGAGAAACCATTTCTTCCAACAAGGCTCCGTTTTCATTATCTGCATGTTGCATTCTAAAATCCAATTAACAAGTTTTGAGAAGACAGTCTACATTTTAATTTGTCCAAACGCAGTCTACAAGTAGAATTGCTTACTGTAACTTTTCCAACAGTTGTCTAGAAGAAGTCCTTACTTTGTTCGAAAGACTGTGAATGGTGGCAATAACTAAATTATCCAGAGCCTACAATATTGAAAGGCAACAATTAGATATAATAATTGGAACATAATTTCCTTAATCAGTATGCACCTTTCTATATTTAGTCTATTTATACCTCTAGTTTGTTCTTAGGTCTCATCGAGGGCTGAGGTATTCCATGTCCATAATAGTTACCCTCATCATGATGAGGATTCCTAGAAATGAGATGGATCGGGGAGTTGGAATGAGAACTATCCATTTCATCAACCACGTAAATCATGTCTTCTTCTTCAGAGTTATTCCTGGAACTCATGCTATTTTCCAGGTGGAAAGACAACGATTTGCTCATAATTGCTTCAGAATGTTTGCTCATACTATGAGGGAAATAAGAAGCCTCTAAGTTATTACATCTCCTGAAATTTATTATTATCACAGCGAAACCGGAAGTGTTAACGCACCTTGTAGGGGTCATGTCTTCAATGGTAGTTTCAACACCCGAAGAAGATCCCCGTTTCTTCCTACCTTCTGCCGCAGCCCGCATAGGATCATAACTCTTTCTCCTTTTCCAATTAGCCAACTCTACCTCTTTGGCAGTTAGCGTAGAATTACTACGATTCCCAGCACTAGGTGGTTTCCGCATTACGACCCCACTTGGTATTGGCATCGTAGGAGGAGCTGACTTGCGATTCGGAATCTGATCTATTACTCTAGGGTTAGAGGTTGGAGGTTTTCTTGGGACCGCTGCCGGAGATGACCTGGGTTGTACTAGCATAGTAGTAGGATTTGTCTGTAAAGTAACCACCGATATTAGTAGAATAAAATGTAGTGTTCTTCAAGAAAGAACGTATTAGGTTTATTCTAAAGATGGGCTTGCAATTAATTCAGGTGCGCGATCTGATAAGACGTGCAAATAATTTGCACATTGTAACAAACTAATGCATATAATTATGTCAAAAGTAACTATAGTACCTGCAGAGGAGGGGTAGCAGATTTGGGCATACGTAGGCTGAAACGTCCACCATCATTTCTTGAAAATGATGATCCATGTGGCGTATTAGAATGAGTCCCAATTGGAGGTCTTGGTGATCCTCCACGAACAGGTAGAGTAAGACTATGTCTATTCAGTGCCATCGACGTTGTGCATCCATCTGAGTCATATCCAACTAAACGACCTCGTCTAATGCTACCATTTATGTAACAACAGGAACAATAAACCATGCCATATTTAGAAATCTCATTCCAATCTGCATAGATTATTACACTTTGTGTGTATAAGACGTAATTTGATCCCTCTTCCTTTGCCGTCATTCCATCCATGATATAATTTATTTTAATAATATTTCAATTTATTCTAAAGCAAAGCTTCTCAGCTCCAACTTACTTCATCGCTTTGTTCAACTTGGCTCCCAAGTTTTTATACTCCCTCATTCCCTCATTAGAGCTGTCCGATTGATATCCAACTTGATAGCCCGAATCTGACAGAACGGACGCCTCTCTGTGCAAAGGACTCGCTCTAGTTGATACTTGACGCTTAGTCTTATTTACTACTTTAACTGGGCTTTGGTGCGTTGCTTCGTCATCTGTATCCGAGTTATGGGAACTGTTATGGTTTGATAGGTTTCTTGTAACTCTTTCCTGCATTGCGCTGACCACGTTCTCCGTCTCTTGTAGAAATAATTGTGTATCAGGCAGGGGATTCAGTTCTAACAAAAAATGCAACAAAAGAGTTACCCATTGAAGAAAGAATCTATGAAGTATTTATAATAGCTCTGGATGGGGTACAGAGTTTTTCTAAATCAACTTTCAAGTCAAGGTCGGTAAAAATGCATGAATGTCATATTTTTTTCAAATAAATAATACCTTTCACAATCTTTTGGTGCTGTTGTGCGGCTTGTTCAGCCCATTCTCGGACCCATTCCGGTGCTCCAGATCCTAACTCTGTCGATTCGCCAATACTGTCAATACCACATGCACCAAGTTCATCACTTTTTTTATCCTCCTCCTTTCCAAACAAATTCGCTAACTCATTTCTAGCCTTTTCTATCTCGGGATTATCCTTGTCAATCGTATACGTTCCGGTCTCACTTGAAGCGTCCTCCTCAACTTGGAGAAGTTTATCACAAGAATTAGTCACAACCGTAGCTGTATCAAATAGTGTCTTACTCTTAATTTCACTTTTAACAACCACCGAAGACTTCTTCAAGGGGAGATCACTTTTGCCAACGAATTCACCCTCTGCTTTGAGTTTATCCTTGGCGAATAACGAGTTAGGCTTTGAAGTAGGGGCACTAGGGGCTTGGCGTTTGGTAAGCTTAGTCGGAACTTCCTTACTAATTGCGCTGATTTTTCTTAAAAACGAGTTTCCATTACCACTACTACTGCTCTCAGTCTCAACCACGGGATCAGTAACTACTGCTTTATTGTCCAACGATAATTTGGCTATTCTTGAATTCTTTGACATGCTTATCGATGATCTGGGCGTCAGTTCCTTTTCCAATACTGGTTTCATTCCCAAGATTCCCTTCCCCGTGGGCTTAGCTAACGGGGGAACTGTCTGAGAATCTTTTCCAACCATAGGAGAAACCCTTTCCTTAGCAGCATCTACTTCAGTATCCGCCTTTGTTAAACTAATGTTTCTTCGATGTCTTGGAACAAATTTGCTTAGCGGTTCTGAAATCCCGAACTTCTTAGGACTGTCATCAAAATCAACAGTAAATGCCATAGGGGTATACTTCTTCCCCTCAATCCCCGTCGCATCAGAGGATTCCAGGGATTCACTGGCAAAACTTTGGGAACTCTCTTCAGAATTCAGGCTGAGCTTTTCCATCTCTCGGGAACTTATACCAGCTTCATCTAAAGTTAAACAGAACATAAAGAATGGTTTAAACAAAATCTCTTTCTGATTAGCATTTTATTTTGTCAAAAACAGGAAAACTCTCAGCTAAGGTATACTGATAAGCACTTCCTTACAAAAATTCTTCTTGATCGAACAAGTGTAAAGGAGTTTATCAGATTGATTCAACATGGTAGTAAAATAAAATAACTACGCTGGCTTGCAGCCTACTACACTGCTGCTGCACTGCTACTGCTACACAAGTCCCTAACTTCAACTAAAGTCAACCACTTCCCATAAAGCTCGGTACAATAGTAAAACTAAAACTTGAGTGTAAAAAGCTTTTCTTTTGTACAACGAGCAAGGCAAGTGCAACTAATTTTACAGAGAGTTAGTATGACTATCAGGATGAAATGTTGCTTCTTGTTTCACATGGATGCAACCAGAAATGAAAGTTGTCAGCCTTATATATTTATTTCAAAACTTAAAGGGTGGGGTTAGAGTTCAAAAACTAGACTAGCACTAACTAACTAAAAGTGCAGAGCAAAAGTTAAGACAAATCTACGAAACCAACTTAGCTTGATGAATTTTCAGCCATCCTAAAAGTTCTATACCTTCTTTCATAATAATTATGAACGTTTCTGAAGCAAAACGATCTCTGCTTGCTTATCCATTCCTTTTCCTAAACTTAATGCAATCCAAGTACAAAATTTAACGAGTAGAAGAGTGTATGCATGGAATGTAAGCCCTCATTTAGAAGAGACAAGATCTTAACTATTTTAGTACTTTTTGCTGTACTTTCAAAGACCTCATCTGCAAAGCGTTTAAACAAGCTTCAGTATTAAAGTGATAGAACTATTACTAAAGTAACTAAACTAATACTGTTGCGACCAAGACCATGCTAACGAGAACAACTGCCTTACTGAAAGTTTTGCAACTAAACTCGTGTTATAATAGCCCCTTTTTATAGGATACGCATCGACGACACATAAAATAACATTTTTACTATATATTACGCTGCAGCTTACTTATTACATTTTACTCTTATATCATCTTACAATGTTTGTCTAAGCTTATTTAATCCTAAAGCATTCTTTTTCCTAGCGTAGGGAGAGGAAAAAACTTTGATTTTATTAAGCCAAACATACGCATGTATGCAGTTGGATAATATAATTAAGAAATCCTCTAAATGCCTTTTCGTTACACGATAATACAATTAGAGCAGAGGCTAAGCCAAGCTTTAAGGTACTCCACGCCAATAATTGCAGTTTGTTAGCCAAGAATTATAAGGACTGATTACCTGAGATTAAAAATTTCTTCGGAAATTAAGAAAAACCCAAAACATTAACTTAACTAACTGCTAGACATTAAGCGTGTTAATAAGATAATTCGTTTGAACACAGAAGCGTAAAATTAATAATATTTTCAGAAAGTAAGCAAAGTACGATGAACTCGAACAAACTTGCAATTATTTTGATTAAAATATACCTCGGATATTTTGCAAAAAAGAGGTCTCGTCATGCTCTTCAGAAGTATCATGAGTAGAAGAGGGGGTGTGGCCTTCCTCTTTCTGGGGCCACCAGTGTGGAGTGCCGTATAAGGGAGACGGTGCATTTAGTGGTGGTGGTGGTGGGATTCCATTAAGACTATGACTTTGACTACTACTACCACTTAACGAGCGTGGCCGTGACATTCCCTCTGTAATTGTATTGAATAAATTCTCATGAAATTTTTAGCAGACTTAGCTCCCCTTTAGCTTATGCCAGTGGAAGTAGAGGTGGTTTACCTATTCTGCATTTCACTTGACTAAAGCATTGAATACTAATACTACTGCTTACTATATAACTGCTCAGACAAACTTTAGCTGACGCTGAGCGAAGGAAAGGATAGGAGTGAAAGACAACGAAACTGAAGGTGTTGAGTTGACATGAAAGAAAATGCATTCTATTATTACTGCTCTTAGAATAGAATAAGACCACAAAATGATAAGCAGGGGTTGTGTGAAATATCTAAATTGAACATAGAACATAGAACAACTGAATTATATTGATCGAAAGGCATTCTAAAGATAAATTACGACTTCAACCGATTGGATAGAGATGGATGTGTGTTGGTTCACAAGTAAATTGAATGTCACCTAAGCCACTTAAGAAGACCACCATATATTTTATCGAGAAAGGATTTCTAGACTTTCAGCTTTGCAAGATTGTTTCAGTTTCCACTTTTAAGGAAGTCTTATCATGATCGTACTTTGAAAGTCATAGTCATGAAACCCTTAGAACATTTGCAGTGCTAAGTAAAGATCTCAAAGCATTATTATAATAACACGTCACGCGTTTAAAATACCTCGGGTATGTTGATAAGGAGGTTTTTGCTGCTGGGTTGGTTCCATTATGTCCTCCTTGGGCGTGAGATGTTCATCGAACACTTCATTTGGCACTCTTAAATCAGACTCGAAGTCATTCATGGAAGTATTTTTTCGTGGTACACTCTGTAGGTGAGGGAATACTGTTACGGGATCTATACTTCTTTTATTAATTTCATCTTCTAGTGGATCTCTCCTCAATCTTCTTTCGTCGTTTGGAAGTGCAGTTATAGGGGCACAATTGTTGTGCGTGTAATCGCCTCCATCTCTTTCTCTATCGGCACTAGATCCCCTTCGAATGTAACTTGAGGTCAGTGGATTTACAGACTCCGGTCCATGTCCGCTACAGTTACCACTAGGAGGTTTAGACTTTCTAGAAAAGGTCGGAGAAAGGGGTACATTATTTGAAGAGAATGTATTTGACACCGGGCTCATTTCTTTAGCTGGGCTGGATGGGGCTGAACTCGAGCCTCGTCCACTATCCAAAGTTAATGAGGGAGACGAAACACGACTTCCGTACAGGCTGTTTCCTCTTTGCTAATACAAAAACAGACAGACCAAACTTTTAACTAAATTGTACCGTGTCCGTCTGGGTTAGTACAAGTACACCCTAGTTGTAACATTCCTGTGGCATTTGTAAGTAAATGAACGTTCTATCGTATTAGGAGGGCTCACAGGATATTAATACAGTTTTGCTGGCGGCATGCAACCTTTTTTTTACTGAATAATTGATAATTACAGGGGAAAAGTTTTAAGTTATTAAATTCCACCGTTTACTTTTTCAAGCTCGTTTAGCGAACAATTGTCAATTAGTAAACTAAGTGTCTTTTTTAGTTTGATTTATTGCCAATGCCAATCGTTTAAAAAAACCCAGCCCTAAAGTAAGGATGCATGCCACCATGCATGAAGCAAAAGCTAGGGCTACAATATAAAGCTCATCGGTTACACAATTTAATGAAAATAAAAATCATACTTTACAATTTGACTTTACAATACCTACTTAGCAAGTAGGTTTCTTGAAGCACTACTGTCATGCAAATATATTTAAACTACTCAACCGTAGAGTGAGACGAGACCACCTTGCATAAAAAATCTCTGAGAACAAAGTGCAAAATTTTGCTCTGGTCTGATGTTAGATCTGCTCTTCTACCAAGTCAACCCTATCTATTAGCTGCACAACACAAACTTTTATAATTTTTAAACACATTTGCATCTTATTTTCTTCCAAGCCTTTTAAGTCCTTTTCTCTGCACGACTACAAGGAACAGGTTTAGGTTTGGCATGCTAGTTTCAGTTTCTTAACTTTCCTACTATTGAGTATCCATTTCATTCCAATTCTAATTCTAATTCTACTCCAACACAACTGACGTCTTTTAAAGGGTGTAAAGTGCCTAGAAATGTAAGTTAACTGACCTGCATTACAAGTGAAAAACGTTCAGGTATGACTCCGCCACTACTGCTACAGCTACTTCGACCACTGCTACGAGTCACGGCTTCAGGACCTGGATCATCAGACGTGGGAGTTGGAGTTGGTGAAGAGAACTTCTTCAAGTTTCGTTGATCATTTTGGTAATTAGTAACTCCCTGATGGACATCTGGACTCTTAGTTTTTCCCAGTCTGACTTCATACGAGTTGGAATGTATTTACCAAAGAGGTTCTTAAGTTAAGGAAAACTTTGAACGTACTTTTCATTTTTTTAAAGAATAAAACACATAAACTGAAGCTGTATTTCTCATACAATATGCGGTCGGTAGAAATGCTCTTTTTAAACAAAGACCACAACAAAACAGCCTACACGAAAAGGGTAAAATGCAGGTCCACATAGATATTATGTGGTTTACAAATGTATTTAACTAACTTAAAGGAGTAATATTCGGTCGAATAAACGGAAAACACATTGTCTCAAGCCACCTCACCATCTTCGACCGTTCCGTCGTTGTAAACGTAACGCAGCCTAAACACTAATAAGAATAAGTACCGTTTTCTGAAGCGATACGATCAAACGTAACTGGAAACGGTTACACGTTACACTTCAAAGCTCGGTGGTGTTAAAAAAAAGTAGAACAAGTAGTTCAGTAGTTCTTCAAGATTTTAGCCTTCTTCCTTACGCTTTACTTGCTATTATAATCAAATCACAAAATTACAATACAATACAATACTATTCAATGAGTTTTTTCTCCTAAACCTCGACTCTGGTTAAAACTGAAACTTGAGATTGCTAAGTCAGCGAGCTGCGTTCCCCTTTCTCAAAATACTTGCATAGAAATGAATGAATCAACGGAAAAATTTAGTGGTAGACTTGCAGGAGCTGCTATCAACAGTACTTCAACTATCATTACTCCTACAACTACTGCTTACACGACCGTATGAATGTGTCAGTAATATGACGGTCCTACTACTACAATGTTGCTAATGCTAATAGAAAGAAGGAATTCACTTGAAAGATTAGTATTGTGGTTTTATACACGAAAACGGACTTTTAGACAGGTGAGCTGTGGTTGGGGACGTGTAAAATATGAAATCCCCCTAAACTAATTTATTGTTACAGGAAAGGAAGTCTAAGCGACTGTAGTTGAAGTTGTAGTGAGGCTAGCATTTGTTTAGATAAAAACGCATGGAATATAAAACAGGCATACGGAATCGAAACAAGTATTATCTACTCTGTACCTATGCAATAATTATGCTCACTACGGTTGTCGCTATCAATTTTACTGATATTATCGTGGAAACGACTGCTTCATGCACACTGATGTTCACACTGACAGTGATACTATGGTAAAAAATGCAAAGATATGATATCTAATAATAATATAAAGTCCTACAAGCTACAACAGTCTGCGTAAACTGTGCTTTCATACTGGGTGACTTTTTTAAGTGTTATAAAATAACATAAACAATAACAAAAAACAAACAATAACAATCCGCTGAAGAAAAAAAAAGGACGATAAAAACCACTAACTGACTTTCATTTAATAACTTTCATATGATTGCATTGTCAAGTCAAAAATTAATACTTTTGTTTCATTGATATACGAACAAACAAACCACGATGCGATATGCGATAGAGCGACCACTTACTACATGCAACATTTATCACCCAAGACGACACTCAAAGTCAAGTCGTCAAGTCCGACGTATAGACAGACACTGCATGCAGGTTTTTAACTTCAACTTTGCTTTCATATGCATAGATTCTGTTCGTTTATCGCCGTTTTGTCAATTCAGATTAAGTTTTCAGATTCTAAAATGGGATAGTCCCACCACCATGAATATCACTGCTACCAACCGAATCCCTTCATTTAATTCACTTAAGCTAGCCTTTCTTAATCTTGATTGCTTCTATTGCGTTGCTAGTTGATTTATAGACTTCACGTGAAACAGGAAACAATCCCTTGCCTTGGTGAGTTTATAAATGTATATGTTTATTCTGTACTCTAATTGCACAATTAGGAGTAATCAACCAATCGTGAAAATTCTTGTGAAATCCTTACACACGACGGTACGGTACGATTTGAACTATCAAATACTAGGTTTACGATGAGAAGAAATCTCCAATCGTTTTTGCAGTAGATTAGCTATTTATACTATGCGACTCAGAATTACGTACTCACGCATTCCTTTCCGTCTAATCTCACGTGAGAACTTTTTCTCAAGAGATTTCTTAACTTAATCCAAACTACCATTTGATTAATTGGACTTTTTCTCTAGCAAAAACTTAACCTGCCTACAGTTTGAGATACTACTAACCACGGAAAAGGACGAGGATAAGATAGGTATATATTAATTTAGTAAATTGTGTCGTATGAAAAAGGATATCATAGCCGAAACGGAGAAGGTCCATACTCTGCAACTGCTCTGGTCGATCTGACGAGATCCTCCGGTTGTTGAGAAAAGTCTGAAAATAACATTACAACTTAAAAACTACGTAGAATAATGAAACAAGTATTTAGCATTCGCTAGTTAAAACGGTATTTAGGCCACTCGAGCCGAGACACCCGAAGTGACGTTCAACAGATACTATTACAGGAATACCTTTTAATAAAAAGCCAGCTTTAAGCTTTACATATACTTACTAGCTAAGTTTATAAAAACATAGGCAGAGAAAACGGCTACAACACAACGTATGTTGAAATTAAGGTGTATTTGTTTTCTGGATCTCATTCAAGGCCTCATTTAATCTTAAGCTGTTCACTTTTACGCTAAAAGTTTTAAGCTCTCGTTCGTTAATCTTGGCACCCGAATCGGGGTTTGTTGTCAATATGCGGAAGCCACATGCTTCCCTTACCCTGAATTAATGCAGAAGTAAGACAAGTTTACACACTTTTGACCCAGCAGTGAAGCCAGTCAGCAAAACTGTTTAGTTTCATTTACAGTTTTACAGAAAGCATCCATGTCTAAACTCTTCCATGAAAAGTAAATACAAAGGCTTAGCTTACCCAAAAAAGCAAAACCATACGAGTCTTTTAGTACTTACCCCATTGGTAGTGTTGAGATCCTTAACCGAAAAGCAGTCCGAACTCGGATCGAAACATAAGACTGCATGGCGCTTCTCAACGCTCGGAGACTACAAAGAAAAGAAATACAGAGAAAAATAAGCAAATCATTAATTAAACCGTTACTCACATTATCTTATCACATTACAGAAAGCATAAACCCATGATAAACAAAACTAGCAAAACACGGCAGCTTTCAAAATAATTTTACGCCAATTTCAGCCACCCCTTTCATATTATCTCTTTCATCTCGTCATTATGTTAATGTTATGTTAATGTTATATGTTATGTATGCGTGAGCGAAGCAATTAAAAGTTGAAAAATTAAGACCAATCTCCCAAAAATAAACCTATGCACCACTAACTCTAGATTTGTCCTTGTCTCCATTGTGATGTTCCTTATTCGTGCCGTTAGTAGCACCAGTTTCCTCCTTTTCTGGAGCGTTTGAGCCAGTTTCACTGGAAAGAATCCCTTCCAACCGTTTACGGCGTTCGGAAACGATATTCCTGGGAATGACTGCAATCTCTCCGGGAACCGCTTCCCCTATTCCATCATAGAGGAATTTTGCCCAGTCTACTTCCCCATTGTTGGAACCACTGGATCCCTTTTGACTTCGTACCATTTTCCCACAAGATAATTTATAACGCTACTGGATTTTTCAAAGTGCCTACTTTTTATCTGCTTCAGTTGCAGTGGCAGTAAAGTATTTTACACTTCGTTTTCCTTCCCTATGATTTTATCTTTACGACTTTCAAGAACGCATAAACCGAAGACTAACAGAACAGTTAAACCGTACGTTAAACCCAAATAAACTTAACTTAATGAACAACTATGCACGCCAGCCAGCATTAACATAACACTGCAGATGTGGACAGCTAGCTATTCACATATTTTAAGAAATTAATGGTCCAAAGGACAGATCAGATCAGATTCCTAAACTAAAGCGACGTTTCCATACTTAATGTACTCAAAACTGAAATACTTCAACATTGAGCACAGTACAGTTGAGTGGAGAATGAGATTAGCGTTTATAGGTATAATTAGCTCGTCGGATTTCTTTTGTACTTCAGAAAAAAACATACTATTAGCACTGAATACACTTGACTGAATAATATCAAGTACACAACGGTTATCAGGATGGGTGGTAATTATGCATGAAATTAGGCGCTTATTAGTAGACTACAAGTCGGAAACCGGAGAGACACTAATTCCAAATGGAAGGAATGGAACACATCTCAAACTGAACTGATAAGGTCTATCTAATTTAACTCCCTTACTAACTACGATGGTAGCAGTTCATGTTGTGATAATCCAAATGCAAATACAATGCAACATGAAAGCACATTTACTAACCAACCAACCTTTTAACAACAAGGCCTTACATCCATAATAATAAAGCCCACACGGGTTTTTTCTAATATAGTCATCCTCCTAATTTGCAAGCAACTCATCATCAATATCAACCCTTTCTTTTAGTATACAGTTTATAGTATAATACTAGTGCAAATTTTATGTATTTGTTGAAAGACATTTTTTTGCATCATTCACTCCCCCACTTATTCTACTTTATAATGATCGCACCAGAAAAGTTCTTTACAACGCAGAAACCCTTTAGTCATAAATTTTGCGGTTATATTGTGTCAAACTCTTCTTGCTTTTGTTCATCAGATTCATGCCGAGTGGAAGCAGTAAGCCAGAAAAACGCAAACTGCTGTGCTAACTTATCGATTTCAGGCTTAATGGGCAGTTCGCTAGAGATAACTTACTTGAATGAAAAGGTGACTTTGACAGGGGTCTATTGGATTAGAGCGTATTAGCCACATGAAGAATATGCATGAAATGACTGAAGCATGGATGCAGATATCAGCTACAATAAAATATTTAGAAATTACTTCAGCCACGGCTAAGCTTGTATTGTTTGTTTGGACTGTTTATTTTTTTATACAGAGGAAGCTAAATGCCAGGACATATGCAAATTGCAATAAAATAACATTCAATATTATTATCTCTATCTACCATGCATTTAAAAAGTTAATCCATCAGACAAACAAGCGATAGGGAGGGAACCAACCAAGCCCAGCAAAAAGTCTGCCATCGACCTTCGTCAACTCAGCCCACGAAATTAATTTTGCATTCATTCAACTAATTTTACTTAAGTAGGTGTATCAGCAAAAGGTCGTGAACATTACGGTTTGTTCATTCATTGCATGCTAATCTGCCTGATCTGATCTAAGCACAAGATAAAGATAGGCCAATGAAATAGGAATCGGGATGCGATTACTTGTAATTATTGTATTTGTGTAATGAAATGATGACAGGAGGGATGAATCCAATCCAATTAAAAAACACGACCATACTCTACCTACCTACAACCTACGTATGGCTAATTAACTGAGTAATTGCTAATTACTTCATAAAGTAAAGTGTAAACATTCAATTAATTAGGTGGAGTTTATTGCAATAAGATGCAATTTGGGAATTAAATCAATTTTATATGGAGCCGTAGATCCTTTTGCTTGAGTCTATTTTATGCATGGCAGTTGAGTAGCACATAACACTTTAGCAGGGAGGATTTCATGAAACAGGAGCAATAATGATAAATGCAACACTCAAACGTTAAGGTATCTATTTATTGCACGGATGTCAACTTCATGGTCTGCTGCTACTGCTAACATTTCGGCATTAAATTATGTTAGCTATAAAACAAAACTATAAAAGTTTACCATTTATTCAGTCAGTATTAGGTCAAGGTTCATTCTTTTTCCATTTATCAAATGTTTTTTTCTCAAAGCAATGATAATCAAATTTTACAGGATTTTTTGGCAAAGCTTCCACTCAAGGAAAATCCTGTCTGCGACGTTTAGTTTGGGGTTATTGTGATGCCTGCCTACATGCAGTACATTAGTAGTTTTAGTTGAAAGATATTATTTTCTACTGCCCGTTTTTTGGACAGTTTAGCCTTGAATTATAAAAAAAATACTAAACGATAATTTTGAGGAATAGTATACTTTTTTACTTTATTGAAAGAAAGAAAGAATATAGCTTATAATCCTTTCTTTGTATTTATTGATTCATAATCAAATCATTCATTAACTAGGCATCGTGCCACTCCAAATATGAAGCTTTGGCAAAAAACAGCAGCCAAACAATTGCAATTTTATCATTCATTCATCATATCAGCCGACTATGGCTAGAAGGATCATAAAATGTATTCGATATGTGCATTGTAATGAGCACTCTCGATTTAAAGCAGACCAAATATGGAAGACAAGACAGGGAAATAAAACGTCAATTTCAGCACTGTCCCAATCTTGCAATTTTTTTAGGGTGCGAGCAATTGCATTGTAGTTTCAGTTTGTAATGTTTAGATAACACAGATGTTAGATTTAAGGTACTATTGACACTCTTGCGAGACTGAATGCGTGTGATATTGGTGTTAAAGTCATGTCATACTATTTTTAATTTAGCCATGGCCTTGAACTTCATAAAATACCTACTTATAACTGGTTCAAACAAACAATACTTCTTTGAACAAAGAGTTATTGATTTGTTGTTTTAAATTAAAATAACTAAATGAAATGTCAGTAATAAAATAGCAGGTAATCTTAGCTTTGCGACGCAGCAATATTTCTAATGATGGTTTCAAGGAGTGGCTAAAATGACCGTCGTAAGAAACGAAGAAACCCTCTGGCATTTCATTAGCTCAAGCCAACCCCAATTAATAATTAAGCAAGCATTGAGTTATTAATTGATTTGCATAATTATTTATAATCTAATTTGATAAGTCCTTACCAGAATATTAATATCACATTCTTCTCGTCCGATGAGGATCACACTGTGAGGATTGAGCTTAAATGCTATCGATGCATATTTCTGGACCAGAAACCACTCTAAGGATGATCTACGACTGGAACCAATCCCACTTCGTTCATGTTCCCATCCATAAGCGTCTTTGGACTTGGAGCTCCGTTTATGATTTCTGAGCATCGTCCACTAAAATTCTGCAGATAGGGTTTTTTCACCTCTGAGTTTCGCATTTGACTGTCCAATGTCCTTTATCTTATACCCAGATCAGATAGTAAGGAAGCATTCTGTGGAACATAAAGACACATCTCTCTTGTAATGAAGCAAACTTTCCCAGTCTCACTAATAACTTTTTGGCCTGTTCTGCAACAAAAATAAACCCTGTATACAACAAAGGTTCTGAGGATAGGTCTAATTAATATAATTGTCTCTCTTTTTTATCGAAACGGAGATGCATGATGTCGATTCTTCGAAATCTAAAGAGTAGTATGCAAACTTAATTAAGTCCAACATCTTAACATTTCACACGGTTTATAATCACATAAAAACGAACACAGCATTCAATTTATATTGCAAAAGGTTCCATTTTGGTATATATTTATGTTAGTAACAAAACAACATGAAAAAACATCAATACACACCACAACACCGTCACAAATTAAAGGTAGACCTAGGCTAGGTAGGTATAAACCCTTAATTTAATCTTTCAATCAATGCAATGTCGTGGAAGATAACTATAAAACAAACATCGTTCTTGCTTTCTCCAAGTAAAATTACACCAATTACCATAAACTGCTCTGCCAACCTCGGGAATTTAGAAAATACAGTTAACTTTGAGACGAAGCAGTTGACACGAGATTGCTTGAACGCTTTTAGCAAGAACGGCGAAGTTGCGTTAGTTAAATGAGGGAATAAAAAAACATGTCAAGGATAAATGACTGACATTCATACGGAGACTTGACAAGGAACGACACATAAATGAGGCTTTTTGACATGATTTATTTTTGCTACGCAGGAATTAGTTTTTTAAACGTCCATGCAAAAACTTAACCGCTGTACACAAAGTGCGTATTCTGTTCCCATTAGTATTTTAATCCAATTGTGGGAAAGCTCGGTAGCGTCTTATGTAGGTTACCGTACACGAATGAAAATCCTTAAATTTTTGAAGTCACCTCAAACCTTTAGCAATGATTAGCTTTGAATCGTCAGGAATAGTAATACTTCTAACTCTGTTCGTACTTATTAACTAAATACAACGACTAAAACAAAAACATACAAACATATATGCATATAAAATATAACCCTCATACATCGCAACCTTTTCCCAGTATAAAGACAACATTATTTTGTCTATAAAATAAACGCTGCCTGTCCCTATACATTTTATCGAGTCGGTAATAGCATGACATGCCCAAGCAAGAAAAGGGAGAAAGTCATAGTTGTTTTCCCAAATACTTCTTAAACGATCGCCCGAAAGAATACACAGTAAAAGATTCAAGAAATAAAGTAGATTTTATAAGACTAGACATGAACATAAAAACGGACACAGGACAATCAGAAACCCAAGTTCACACGAGCAACGTAAACGCTAAACTATTACTTTTGTGGTATCCTATGGAACGAAAAACGGATGTAATCTGAGTTAGAAGCCAGTGGAGATAGGATTCGCTGGTACAGACTAGACACCCAAATTGATCATTGATCCTTACTTTTTCCATTATCGTGTCATGCCCATCTTGCCCATTTACCTGGAATCTTCTCAAATGGTCATTTTCTAATGGCAAACGAACTAATCACGACAAACTGTCCACTGTCTTAAAGTCATAAAATAAAATGAGATGGGTTCTACAAAAATCAGAGCAGAAAGTATAAATCTGCCTAAATCCAGCTTATTCACTCCATTTGTCTGGGGAAGCTTTGACGAAGACAAAGTACTTTCTTTTTCCCATTCCAACTGGATTTCATTTACTGTTAGCTTCTAATTTAATTTCAGATAGTCAAAAACTTGCATAAAGTCGTTTTATATTGAATTATTTTTTCTCCATATTTTTTAAAAAGATAATGAAATCCTTTGAATCAAACAAGTTAGCAAATACAAATGTAAAAAGTTCAATCTCCGCTCCTCCAGCTAAGCCTGGAAGGTTTAGGTTTCCATTTAAACAGAAGCCATCCTCAACAAATCTTGTGGGAGGAGGCTCACCGCCGTCAATCCCTGTTAGTCCACCCACTCCAGGCTTTTTTAACTTGAGGAAGTTGGGATTCAAGCCTCAAACTCCGGCTATGAATGCTCCCAGGTACCCTTATTTACCTATTTTTATTAATATCCTGAATTTAATTGGGAAATGGAACCTGTGCCTATTTCTGCTAAACCTGCTACCTGCAGTTTCTCGAAAAAACTAGCCAGGATCTCGCCTTTTAAGAAAGAAACTGCCTTTAACATATTTTGAATTATTAGTAAATGAATGAATGAAAATGAAGGGTATGCGGTATGCCTATGCATGGCTTTTTGTGGTATGATGATCGAGTTATGTACTGCAATGCAGCTTAATTAAGGTCCAGTTTGTATTCCATTCAACTTTAAGGTACTTTTTCACGCATTGAGCAATAATAGTTAATGAATTACGAGTCAGTCTCATTTTTCCGTACTTAAACAGGGAAAACGACCTATTATACAGGTCTTAATCGAACCTACTATTGATATATTTTTTTTACAAACATCTTACCTCAGTAAAATGACGTTTGGAGATGCCCGTATTCAGAAATCAATCAGTAACTCCAACTCCTAAAAGCCCCTTCCAATGTGCTAGTGAAGCAGTAGCAGTAGCAGTTACCAACAAGTCCAGCTATTATGACAGAACTGAGATTTAGCTAAAGTTGCAAAAAGATTGGGAATATTTAGCCCTCCTCGTTCGTGTATATCTTGATTTGCAATTTGCATCCTTATCTCTCTCTTTGGCCTTCCTTTTGATCATTAATAATAATTGTACTCTCTAAATCTCACTCAATCCTCTTCTAATTTCACTAATAAGCAGGTAAAACTTGACATTTCTGCATCTGCATACCTCAAGTAAAACACTACACAAATTCAGCTAAGATGAATGAACTATATACTTGGGTAAAAACCTAAGAAAAATAAAGAATGGGTGAATAAATAAATGCATCTGCACTTGAGGTTTGGTTATTTATTCCTAACGATGCGGCCAGACCAGACCAGACTCTATAAAACTTAAACTGGTTTCACTAAATAAATGTCTACATTTTTACAATAAACGTCAATTGGTACGTGGCCACTTCTACCACCATCCACTTCTAATTACCGTATTTCCGGAAATTACTCCCCTGGGGAGTTATTGTTTCAAAGGAAAAATTGAAAAAACTTTTAACATGGGCAAGATAGGTTGAATTCAAATTTTTAACATGGAAAGGTAGGGGGGAGTTATTCCGGGGGGGGGGCGCAATTTCGGGGGTGGGGGAATAATTTCCGGAAATGCGGTACTTTCCTTTAAAACTTTAATTATCTTGGCCATATTTCATTGCATTTCCTATAATTCAAAAAGTTAGACTTTACTTTGTTTTTCTTGTTCAAAAAACTCTTCAGATAACTGGAAATAACATACCATTTTTTGAACTCACTTTTTACTGTACAATTCCTACTCAAAAAATATTATATTTTTAATTCTAAAATTAAACAGAAACAAAACGATCAGTTTGATTTTGGTTGGCACAATCTGCTGCACTCCTTCACCTTTTTTAACTAACATCTTAAGGTGTAATTAATTCACTTAAGTGAACGTGTAAAGTCAAACTCTGCAATTACAGGTTTTTATCAAAATCCCCAACGCATGCTATATGCAATGCGAAATGCGAAATGCGAAATGCAATGTAACCAATTGCCAAAACCAAGGCTAGCCTTTCCCTTGCCTATTTACTTTGCTTGCTTTGCGAATTTTTACGATTCCTTAAATTTTTACAATTTTTTACCAATTTTCAAAAATCTATTACACCCTTAAACATGTAAAATGATCATTCATCTAAATTATAAATCATACTCATCACAAGCTTAGCTTATTTGTTGGTATTGTTTACCTTAGGAAATGAAATCCAAATCCACGGGAGGATTAATAATAATATTTACTTTCCTCCTACTTTTTATGCTCTTTTGTGCAACTCAAAACACTTTTGAACTTTGAACTGTCTTTAAAAAAAATTAACTTCAACCAAAAAACATCACTTTCTTGCCCAATTATCAAAAAAAAATTTACAATGGAAAAATCTTTTTAATGAAATACCAAAAAATGAATGAGACAAGATTAATAAAAAAGGGTTAAATGTCTCAAAACTCCCACTCCTTCATCCTCAAAGGGTTAGTCACCCAAAACTTTTACAAATATTTCAAAAAAAATTTGACATTTTTCTCAAAACTATCAAAATTTTAAGAAACTTCAAAAATCAAGAAATTTTGATCTCAAATTTGATGTCAAAAAATAAAATGTAAAAGGGAGTATTTTGTGGATGCTACCAGGGCGGATGTGAAAAAACATAGAGTTCTCCAACTGAATCTGACTCACAAGCGGATATCAAATATCAAAACAAAGCCAAACAAAACAAAACAAACTGCATTTATTTTTATACCCTTTTTTAGATTTTATTTCAAAAGATAAGCCCATTTATTTTTTCCCTATCTTTCCTTACATTTTTGATAAGCCAGGTTAGGTTATCTCAGGTTATCCGGTACTTTCCTGTAGGAGTTTTGAGGTTATTTAACAGCAACAGGTTAAGTTTTGAGTTGGCGTTTAGATTAGAAGGGTTTTTTTTACATATTTTAGATTAATTAAAATTAATGTACATGTTTACGATGGGCAGTTAGATATTTCTAGTGTGACCTAAACTTTGACCTTAATCCCGAAGGAATTACAAATTTATGGATATCATTGCTTATCGACATCCCGATTTTAAACCCTACCATAGTTGATAAGCCCATGGAATCCAATTTGTAGGAAGTCCGTGTCATTCTCATCGGGAAGATCGGCTGGAGGAGGTTCTCCTACGAAAGATATTAATAACATGGACTGGAAGAGGAAGATATCCGCGGATCATACGGATATTGCTTATCGAGAGGCTGTAGGAAGGTTGAGGCATATCTTGAGTCCGCGTCCGCAATCTCGGAACTCTGTTGTGGAATCGCCGATAAAGGTAATGCTACAAATACCCGTGTCGGGTAGTGGAATTGTGGGCATCGGATTTGGTTTTTTTGTGGATTTTAAAGTATTACTGATTTTTTAAACAGGAAAAGGACCTGCTATCCCCGACCAGTAATAAGATCCCGATAACTCCAGCGCCGCTGTACACTCCGGAGAAAAAAGATGGGAGGTTCTCGTCCGGACTTCGTTCCATGTTTTCAAAGAATGAGATCATCAACCAGCAGAACGTTCTTAATAACCAACCAGTCCTACCAGTCTACCCGGCTTATCGACCCTCAATGAGCTTCGCGACTAGTCCTATTATCGATCCTAATCAGCTTGGGAGGGAGGATGACCTATTTGGATATATCGAAAAGCAAGGGGAATACATCGCACAACTTGAAAAGGAAACTAAGTACAGTCGGGATGAGCTGTCGGTTATGCTGGATAAGGTGAAGGATGTCATTGCAGAGAATGAGGCGTTGTACGAGAAACAAAAACGGGATTTGCTTAGCAATATGATTCAGCATTTGAATGAAAAGACGGATGGCTATTTAGGAGATTCTTCGGGAGCTGCTTGTAGGACCCCGACAAAAAAGTCAAATCTTGGGCTTGGAGGTAGTTCTACTGGCGTTGGAGGAAGTAATGTCATTCTGGAGTCTAGAGTAGCTGAGCTTGAGGCACAGTTAAGTCAGGCAAAGAGGAGTATGCGGTTGGCACAGGAGGAGATATTGGAGATGAGGAGAGGTAAATTGATGGGAACTGCTTCTGGTACGGGTCAAACTGAAGGGGATGGGGGAAATGTAGCTGTGTTGAGCAACAATCTTTATTCCAATTGCGACCTTCATCGAACTGAAATTGATACTCTTTGTCGGTGAGAAGGAATTTTACAAGTCGTTACTTTTTGGTGTAATTGTAATTTGTAATCTCGTACAGAAGTATATTTGTCTATTTGTTCATATTTTTGTTTAGTGAAAAAGACGACTTACTGGATACTTTACATAAGCTGAAGCAAATGGTTAACGAGCTGAGAGATAGGGAGTCCGATGCTGCAAAGAAAGTTAAAAATAGTCTGGACATTGTTGAACAAATGCAAATGGAGAAAGCACAAGTAAGTTATTGAAATAAGGTCAACGTTTCCGCTGGGATAAATTATTCAGTAATTTAATGTGGTATTCTCTGTTTGTAGAGTGATATGGACACCAGAAGGCTAAAAGAAGAATTGGACAGGTATCAAAAACGAATTAGAGAAATGATTCAGGACCATTCTAGGCGCTTGCATGAGGAGAAAATGCAAGTAGAGCAGAAGTATAGGCAGGAGTTGGATCAGCTCAATAATGAAATGAATATTGAGTTGGACTCCTTGACTAAAGCGCGTTTGGATTTGGAACGTCAAAAGCGTCTAGAAATGGACTTGCGGAGAGAATTACAACAAAGATCCACAAACCTCGAGGATCTTCGCCAAGAGATGCACATTAAGATAGGTCAGTTGTACTTACAGTATTTTTTGCGTATTATAAGGGACGTAAAGACTTTGTAATTGAGTTCAATGATGTATTTCTTCAAAAGGTCATTTACAAACGGAGCTGACTAATTCGTTAGCTCAAAAAAGTACCACGGAACAAGAGTTGATAAATTCCAGATTAAACGGAGAAAAGGCAGAAAGAGATTTTAAGCAGGACGCTGCCCGCTTACAGGTAAGGTTAAACAATGAATTGATTTAAAAAATTCTAAAAAGATAGTAAAGTGAGTTATTCTTTCACTTTTTAGGCTGAAATTAATGGCTTGCGGAAGCGACTGGAACAGTCAGATCTTGAAAACGTAAAGGGACAAGAACTGATTGTAAGATTGAATGAAACTGTTACACAGCTTCAAAGGGAGAATGCAATGGCCCGAATAAAGTTAGAAGGCCACATCAGCACTAATCCAGAGCTCCGAGATGCGGATGTTGTCACAATTATTCAGAATATGGAAGATAAGCATGGTAAATATTTAAACTTCTTAGTGTCTAATTTGATGAAAAAAAATGAGCCTTTCATTTTAATTTGTATGCTTAGGGCAAGATATGACCGAGTTGGAACAGCTTATTCACGCTCAAAACAATCTACTTGATCAGTTACGTGGAGAATGCAAAGTATTGACCGAAAAGCTCGAAGAAACTTCACGACAGTATAAGTAAGCATTTTTATAGTTGAAAAGGTTTTTCATCAACATTCTACATTTCATGGTCGAAATGAATCGTTTTTATTTGTATTGCATTGCAATTGGTGAAATTAAAACCCATTTTCAACTATCAGAAAAGAACGAGCTATCTTGGAAAACGATCGTGATAAACATGCTCAAGTCAGCAAGATTTCACAAGAAAAATGTGTTGACTTAGAGCAAAGGGTTCAATTTTACTCCAGTAGTCACGACCAGATGACAAATCGTTTACAAAAACTTGAAGAAGACGACAAAACTCGCTCTGCTAGGGTATTGTTATTTCATCAATTGTGTACTTTTCTGTATTAATTTAGGGAAGATTTGATGAGCGGACTGCAGAGTTGTGTTGCCTCAATTCAAATGAATATGCTTTCGGCTGCTGCAGCTGCAGCTGCAGCTGCTGGAAATAACGAGGCAGCTAAGGATCCGCAGGAACAAATGGAACTGCGAAGGCTAGCAATTGAAGAGTTATCATCCGTTTTGACAGAAATGAATGAGTGGATTGAAGCGATGGGTCAGCCTAATGATGATGTAGTAGAAATAGACGAACAAAAAGGTCCAGTTGATCCTACCAGCGTGGAATTAGAAGAAAATTCTTCCCTTTCCAACGACGTAAATAAAGAGGCAGATGAATCCGCCGCTACCGAGGATGTAAAGGTTGAGTCGGAAAGTGACGATAAAGATAAATCTAACGAAAAAAACGAAGATTCCAAGGAAAAGATAGATGACAGAGATGAAGAATCTAAACCTGAAGAATCTTCTGAAGGTAAATCCAAGGAGAAACCAGAGGAGTCAGTAGAAAAAGAAAAATCAAAGGAAGATGAAAGCGAAGAAAAAGCTGCGGAAATGATTTTAAAAGCAACTCCTGAAGAATGGAAACAAAATATAACGGAGATGAACTCAAAACTAAGGGATTGGGTGGAAAGGATTGGAATGGTCGTAGAAAGGTGCGAAACTCTGCAGTCCGTTCTCAGTTTTCTCCTTTTCTGCATGCTTGCCTGCCGGATCAGTTGTTGTGTTGGAATGTTTTGAAACTTTACTCCTCATATTGTTGATGCATGGTTTATAAGCGTATTCTGTTTTAATCTTGGTATTTTAAATATATTTTTATCGATCTCTTTAGATTTTCCAACTGCTGACCAAGCAAAGCGGACTCCTAAGGGAAAATCAAACTCTACAGGGGGAGATTTCATTAATGAAATCTAAGATGGGAGATCAATTCTCAAGTCATGGAAATAGAAGTGTTATGTAAGTGCTATTGCTAATGTACGTATGACTCCGTCCTGTTGTCCTGTAACTGATTACCGTCCGTACCGTTCTGCTTATAAAACTAATTAAACAATAAAATATTGTTGTAGACATTTTTATCTAATCTTCATGATCTCAGATTGATAAATGTAAATATAAAAGGTCTAGTCAGATCGGTATTTAGTATTCTTTTATTTTAATATTTGTTCTTTGATGATATTTTCTATTGGTTTGTTTGTAAAGTTAAATCAAACGTCTAGTCATTCGCATGCGTTTAATGTTGTTTCCAGTAATTTAAAATAAATGGGATTAATCCGTTCTTATAGTTATATTTAAAACCACTCAAATTTTATTTCAGTTCTTGATTTCCATAATCGGATAAATGTATCATATCTGTAAATGCTTTGTTCCACTTTTTTCTATTATATCGTTATGCTGTTCCAAATTTCAATAAATACTACTCTACACACATGGAAGGGTAGTATAAAATATAAAATACAAGGCCTCAAACATCAGTAAAAGGACTCCCTCCTTCCAGTCGCTGATTATTGTGAGCGCAATACTTGGTCATGAATGGTGTCTTTGGGAGTTTGGGTGTTCCAAATTTGTTCGATGTGTTTTTGACATATCTATTTGTGGTTTGTACAACCGGATGTTGTGGAGGAAGAGATTTAGCCCCAAATTCATCCTCTCTTTCATAACTTGCCGACTTGAAGCGTTCAAACGGCAAGCTGTGATGACCCTCTCTGTTGTAGCTTAAAGTAGCCACTGGGGTTGGGCTTTCTAAAGGAATGCTTGGCCGGGAAGAAGGCAGTATCGGACCTGAGATTTGAAGGGTTCTGGATGTCCTAAAATTCAGGAAGCAAAAATAGTATCAGTCGCTTTCATACCAGTTTTGGGGTGCGATCTCTACCCAAGGTCAAAATTGCACTAGTAGTAGTAGTAAGGATGCTAAAAATTAATAAACCAACAATACCTTTAAAAAAAGCTGAAGCTGTTTACTGGTGGAAAGCGTGCTTTATACGGTGCCAGCGTTTTAACTACTCAAAGTCAACGGTAGTAGTAGTACCAAGTCCAAATAATAAAACTACTCTACCAACAAATTAAGACGGAAAAGTATATATTGTTTCGGAATACAACAGTAAAAAGTAGAGAGTAATCTTACAACTTACAACTTACATTTACAACTCATTTAAAGAGCAACTGACTTAAAAATATATATTAAAAACTACGTCTATTATAATTGGCAAATGAAGTTTTACTAGTGCAGTAAAAGTCAATCCGGCATCTTAAACCGTTGTCTCACGAACACTAAACATAATCAACTCAAGATAGCTCGGCATACGGTGCAAATACTGCATAATTGGGGATAAGCTGATCCCCTTTAAATCTTTAGCATGGGTTGAGGCTTGGGTGGGTATAATTGTGGGTGTGGTTGTGATTGTGCTTAAATTGCCTTTTGTAGCTGGCGTGAGTGGAAGTTTCTCAGAGTAAACAACTCTGTAGTTGCTGTAACTATCATGACATCCGCTTTTGTACCTTTTCTTTAGGGAAAATATATTCTTCAACGAGGTTCTCAAAGACATCTTTTTGTTCTTATGACCTCGATTCCCTTCCCCATCCCCAATCATATGAAGGTTCATCTCTGACTCACTCCCTCGCTGAATCCTTGCGATATATCTACCCGGCTGAGAACTCGTCATTGGGCGAATCATAACGTTATTCCTTATTGTTGAAGCCGAAGCAGTATTATCATTCTGTGACTCGCATCCGCGACTATTTCCTCGCAGATTTAACCTCCGTTGGTTATCGTCGCAGAGGCTCGGCTCACTGATAAACCAATCCGTCCCATCTGTCCCAAAGTCATGCAGACTCTTAGACGTCGAAAACTTTCTACCCTCTCCCTTCTCTTCGCTCAAATCCTCGACATCGGAGTTGATATCCGAGTCACTTAATGTTCTCTCGAAGCCCCCCTTCTTCGACCCATACCTCTGGTCTCTGCTCCGGCTAGAATGGTCAACCAACCGAAGTCCTTCATGTTCCAGGGGAGACTGTCCACAATTGCAGGTCTGACACCGCCGACCATGTCCTCCCGTCTCGGGGTCAATCGCTTGACCTTCTGAACAAACAGCCCAGTCGCTCTTTGACCTACTTTTGAGCTTCCCTTTGGACTCCTTACCCCCATTATTACCTGAAGAATCCGTCTGATTCCTAGGGACGGATGTAGACCTTTTGTACCTAACCTTATGAACAACTTCCTCCCCTCCAGTACTACTATGGCTGCTGGAAACACTGGCTCGTGGGAAGGAGTTCTTAGCTCCAAATCCCCCTACCATTAAACCCTTATGATCCTCCGAAGGTTGAGGCGTTATCTGAGCTGTGACTAGTTGGAAGGAGTGTTCCATAGAATCGTTAAGCCGCTTAAGGTAATCCCTCAAACGGTCCAGGCATGCGGTAATGTCTTTGTAATCTGGATGTGAAGGTTCGGTAAATTTAATCATTTGCTTCAGAAGTAAAATATATCTTGGCATTCGTTGTACAGGAGATAGAAGGAAGGCTCCCAAGTCTAGTCCACCGCAGTTCGGATGTTCTAAGGATGCCTTGAGAAATTGAGTAAACTCTCGAGAGCTGCGACATAGTTTGTGAAAAGTTTTCAACACCTCGGGGAAATCGTTGACGTAACTTGTATACAACCGTAGGACGTCTGAGCCCCTGCCGTTGGTAAAGCTGTCAATCAATCAAATAAAAGAATAGGTTAGGATTAGATGAACGACTGTGGTAATTGCGACAGTGGCATCGCATAATCATAATCATTTCCATTGTGTAACAAAGAAACCAGCAACGGCCCCCACATCTTCCGTGGGACTGCAAGTATAAGTTGCAACTGCGGTGCATTTGCTATACGAACATTGTATGTGGTTATTTGAAACCTCAATTGAAAACATGTTCATTATGTGGTCTCTAGGTCGGTGTAGCTAAATTGTACCGTAATATATGTCTGCGTTTTTTAATTTAAATGTCGGAATTTAAATAAAATTCAAGGTAAGAAGGCTGTACATAGCAAAAGGCTGTGGAATACGTGATTCCCAAATGTAATTTAGCTAATCAACAGCTCTCCGTCTGAACGGATTTCCCGTTCAATTTTCCCATTCAAAAAGTAATTAACCGGAAGGATATTAACAATCACGCATTTGGTATTAATGTCACGTCCGCATTTGTTTTAATTTCGTGTATTTATGCGTACACATTTTGATTTTTACATAACTATCTATCCTATAGTGGTAACCGTTGTTGAAGTGTTTCTTATTTACCGTTCAAGAAGATCTCCAACAGTAGGTTGGTTCTTCCAGGAAGCGATGCGTTCTTCTAATTGCGTCAAAAGTCCGCAATGTTTCTCATGCAACTCGAATACTTCCTCGGGGAATAGTGTGCTGTAATAATTTAAGATGGAATATAATTAAATATTTTATTAAACTTACGACATATTTTAGAGCCAGAGGCATGGCAAAACCACACAAACTCCACTCTGCATTTCTTTAATAATCATAAAACAATCGCATTCAAATAAACTAAACAGTCTGACTAAATAAGTAGTAACAATATAATTCCTTCAGTTGATTTATATTTATTGCTTTGTTTTGTCTGGCAATTCATTCTCATTATCTCTCCTGCTCTTGGGAATTCCTTGCTCTTGTTCACTCTTACTCTGGCTTTGGAAATAACTTTATTCTATCGCATTTTGGAACTTACAACATTCTGCTGAATATTTCACATTTAA
>JAQFZX010001151.1:0-35133 GCA_034682405.1 Hydroisotoma schaefferi | reverse complement strand
ATAACCACTCCCACCTTAGATAAGGTTACGTAAACAATTTTACGAATACAACCGGAACGAAATAACCGAATTATGAACTACAATTTCTATAAAACCCGTAATCAATCAAAATGTTCAAAGGCCAAGGCGTAGATATTTATTATTTTAAAACTTACGATCTCCTCTCGAGTTCAAAAAGTTGATTTTGTTTCGATTTATATTTTAAAGATCCAGAAGAAAAAGGGCAATCAACTCAACTCGTTTCTAATTTTAAGATTATCTCTTCATTTTCTAAGTCGCAATTCTCTTTTTTACCCTTCTTTCTTCAAGTTTTGTCTTCTCATTCATTTCTTATTCTTTATGTGTAGAACCTTTATTATGCAAATAAAAATTGGTATAAATTTGTGGGTATAAAAGAAGAACCCATAGATAAAATATCACTCGGGGTAGTAGTATAACGCATGCAATTGCAATATCTCCATGTAAAAAACCTAAAAACGTAATAAAATAAACCCATAGACAAAATATCATGTAATAAACCATTTTTACTATATGTACTTCTTGTCTTCCCGTACGTAGGGCTCATGCACAAAAAGGTGCCCAAAATGTTAACATTTTCTAAAGCATTGAAAATTTTGAAATCTGACCCTACAAAAAAATTCCCAATTTGTAACATCGTGAATTCAAAAATCAAAATTTTAACATGATAAGTGAATTTGACCCAGAAGGGTATTAAAAAGTGAAATGCACAAAATATGTCAAAAATATGAAAATTTCCTAAAGCGTTTAAATTTTTGAAGTATACATTTCAAAATTTGTAAATTTTGAATTCAAAAATTGTAAATTTTGAGCATAATACGTGAATGTGACCCAGAAGGGTTTTAATAAAAAGTCAAAGGTATATGGAAAAGGGAGGAGTGATTGGAGATTATTGGCGGATCGTGGCCGTTTCTTCCCTCCAACTTCCCAATCAAGGAAGAGAATGGCCAGTTTAAAGTGACAGTTGCCACTAGCTCTCACACAACAAAACCAACGGTCAACATAAACATCTTTTTAACATTCTTTCTTTTATTAATTTACATTATTTTTTAAAATCACCTTTTGAAACGGATTTTGGTAGATTTTGACCCGAGAAATTACCTTATCAAGACCTTGAATGCAGGGATAAGTGCCGGTTATCATCAAACTTTTGGTCCGATCCGATATAGAAAGAAATGATTGATTTGTAAACGCATTCATCAACAAGTCGCTAAGTTTCTAAAAAGGTGAGGGAAGTAATTAACTTTCATTACGCCCGGATTTTATAAATATTTATTGTGTTTTTTGATGTTTTAGGGTGCTTTTAACGGTTATCAAGGCCAAGGCGTTGAGATAAGTGTCCGCTATCCAGCAAACTTTTGGTTTGATGTAGAAAACAATTGAACGCATTCAACAAGTCGCCAAGTAAGTTTGTTAATTATTTATTTCTTGATTTTATAAACATTTCTTGATAGAATTTTTTTAAATGTTTTTAGGATTCGTTTAACGGGATAGTTACCGTTTGTTTCTGTTCAAGGAAGTGGATATTAAAACGGGAATCTAGGCCGTTTGGGATTTGATTGAATACTCCTTTCCTGGAGATAATAATACTATGGATAGTCCAACACCTAATAAACGACCTAGTGACCTTCCGGATCTACTGACCTCGACAGAAAAGGCCCAGAACTGTGGTGGAAACCAATTAGGACAGAAGAAGCATGTTGTCGACCTGTTCCTTGAATTCGGAGGGATTGAACGCGTCTCTCTGATCTTATCCCAAATAGTTGCTGATGAATTGATGAAAAATGGAGTAGAGTATGAGACAAGTTCGTCTAGGAGCTCGAGGTCTAAGTCCCGGAAATCCCCTAGACTGCCCAAGGACCTCACCCTTGGCGTACATGTAGGTGTAATATTTTAGTTGGAAATAGCTGTATCCCAATGTTTTACGAATTTATTTGAAATTTTATATAGAGACTCGTAGAAGCTCAACTAACATCATCGGAAACGAAGGTCCATGTGCCGTTTATAATTAAAGAGACCTGTGACTTTATCCGGAATCATATTGCAGATGAAGGGATTCTGCGGAAGTCCGGGTCGTCCTCTCGCTCCGCTTGCATTATGGTGAGTTTTCAAGCAATACAAGTAATTATTGCCATTGTTAATGTTTGTAGCTTATGTTAATTATAATTAATCTTCTAGCAACGCTTTATCAATCAAGACACAGATCAATATTTCAGCACTTTTGATACTGTCCATGATGTTGCAAACGTTTTAAAACAATACCTGAGAGAAATGGACACCCCGTTGATACCTCATTCCGTTCATAATGTGTTCGTCCGGTAATTAATTCCCTGAAGTTTATAATTAATTAATAACTTAAGTTGTAGAAAATTATATGCTAGGATGAGGATTTTTTTAGTGGCTATTCTCAATGATCTGACCTGCCATTAATTAATTAATTTGTTCAGGTGTATGAAAATCAAGGAAGAAACTGCTAGAACAGAAAATATTCTGCTTGCGACTAGTTTGCTTCCTCGTAACAGCGTAGAGATCCTGTCCTATGTTATGGAGGTATTTAATAAAAATAGTAAAAATAATGAGTGAAATCTTAAAATGAAACAGTGTAGTGTTATGATTCTCCGTCAACAAATGTTCGTTTACGCTTTATTTCACAGTTTTTGGATGAAGTGGCTTCTTGCGATGAAAATCTAATGACCAGAGAGAATCTGGCTATAGTTATGGGTCCAAATGTCATGCCATTAGACACCAGAAAACACGAAAGAGGAAAAGATTTCCAGTGTCCTGAAAGACAACTTCTCGACATCCATAATAAAGTTGTTGAGGTATGTTTAGATGGCATGCATTGTGTATTCAATATTCATATGATGGGATAGGAGAAGGCCTAAAAGAAATTTTTTTTTGCAGACATTAATAGCTAATGCCAACGATATTGGTAGAGTTAATTCTGAAGTTGAAAAGCGATTGGAAACTTATATTTCTCTACGCAGTTCTGAAGATGAATTAGAAAATGATGGAGTGGGTCGAAGGAAAAAGCGAAGAAGTGGATCCCTCAATAGTAATTGCACAAAACAGTTTACTAACCAATATTTCTTGGGAACTTAAACTTAATCGAATCCCGATGGGAATCATTTATACAGGAATGTTAGGATATCTTAAGAAAAAAGTTACGAGTGGCAAAGGAACAGAAACTCCAGTTTTGTTCCCCTCTACACCAGGAGATGATAGTTTTAACTACACGCCCGTCATAAACGGCAGTACAAGGAAACAGTTGAGGGATGAAAATAATACAAAGTCATCAGTTCCCAAAAAGTAAATCATACTTCTTGTTAATTTATCATTTTATTATATTATCTATGATTCTGTCACTGATGATGATGAATGATTGGTGTGTGATGCGTTGTAACTTCCGTACCTGTTTGATTTGCCACAAGAATGCGAAATATATATTTTATGACTTTCCTGACTGAGAATTTCTTTCCATACATTTCCAAAGAAAAGAAAATCACTGCCACCACTCGCTTGAAATTCTTACTATTATTTGCGTTTGTTATGTTTTGTTCTATTTCTAATCTATTTTATGCATTTTTTTTGTTTGTTTTGTCTTGTCTTGCACTCTTAAGAAAAAATATTTTGGATGGAGTTCGCAAAAATGGCTTTCACCTACGAGTAAACAGCGATGCGGCTGCAACTCCAAAATCTCTTGCTGGTCGTAATGCTTTTCAATCACCAGCGATTTGTTTGGATCCTCACCCAAGGTACTGAACCGTGCGATGCTTCTTATGATTATTATTAGATAATGAGCATGTTCGAGGTTTTTATCAGAATTATTACTAGTTATTTTACTTTCTTGCCATCATGCCATTACCATGCTGTAAACTTTCTTGCCGTCATTCAGCATAAATTGTGCATGTGTTTTTATTTTTATTAAAGGGTTTGTTGTTTTTTTAATTTAGTCCAATGAAATTAGATTGGAAACAAACGCCCAGTGGAAACAGATTAAAGAACTTCGTTACTCCCAGCTTGCTACGACGCAGGTATACTTTTATCCGTTTAAAAATGCATTATTATAATCCCTCTTTAAATTCAGTACAAAATGTTGTAAGTGTTATCCCTAGAAAACGCTCCGGAGAGGCAGATAAAAACGCTTTTTCTGCTCCTGCTAAATCATCAAAATCCTCAAAGCTGAGATTTGGAAGCAAAAAGGAGAAAAAGCAGGTATGGTATTCTATTTCTATGCATCACAAGAGTCATTCGTGAAACCAAACGCCAGAACCAATTATATTAGGTCTATTTAATTTAGTTGTTTTGTTTGTCTTGATATTTTAGATGGATTCTGATCAAGCCCTTAATATTCAGCAAGAAAAGGCTAGCTCTTCGTCGACACTGTCTATTCATAAACTAGCCAAATCCCCCAGAGCAATATTGTTGAGGAGCTCATCTAGCCAGCTCTCACGACCTGGCAAATCTGTAGGAAATTTGCTCGAAGTGGAAGTCATCGACACGGATTCCACAGCCAGGAATAAAACCAACGGATCTGATTATATAGATGGAGAGTACGTCACAATTTCCGCAACAGCGGATCTCAACGACATAAAAAATCAGGCGTTTATCGCGTCTTCATTATCTTTAACTGATTCAGAGTGCGATATTTCTAACCTGAAAAGAAACGAATTTACACCGGAGTCTGGATTATCAAATACATTTCTGTCAGAAAGTTCAATATGTGAACCACCAAGACTGTGGCAATTTCATCAGCAACTAAAACTGACTCCATTGATAAGTGAGATCGATACGCTTACCCGAACAGCACAAGATATGAGTCTGTCCAAGTCAACATCAAAGCTCAGGGCAAGCCTTCCTAGAGCTTGTAGTCAAACCTTGCCAGAACCGATGGAATCAGATGCAACCCCCGTATCCGCTGAACAAGTCGAAAGCAAATTCATTGAAACGATTAAAGAAACAAGGATAATGAAAATTAGAAATGAAAATACTGGACTACGTCGACGGATGTCTGTGCAAGAAAGAGGAATATCTCCATCTCAGAGGAGAATATTTTCTGCTGCTCGTAGACGATCTCACGAAATCGGCCGTGTAACTCCCATGGTACCTTCCCCCAGATTTATTTCGATGCGCAGTCCAAAAGCACGACCTCAAACATCCCTGAACACTAGTAACACAAGTAGCACCCTTAAAAGGTCACCAACTCGGTGTACACTTAGAAGAGGTCGACCAAATACGGCTCGTGTAGGACTAGCTCGACCAAGCCCGGTGCGAAATACCCCTCGTTCAGGATTAAACCGTTCCTCCTCTGAGCAAAATAAACCTGCCGATGGAGACAAATCTGATAATGAAAATCCAACCACAACAACAACCCCTTTGAGAAGAATGTCATCAGTACAAGAATTGGTATTAAAGTTGGAAGAAAAGCGGAAATTAATAAAAGCAGCCCAAGAGTCTCATTCCCACGCTGGAAGCGACAAACCCACCACATCAACCACTACAACTGTCTCCCAATCAGAACCAACTAATCTGGTAAAACAGGACGTAAAGAATACAACTGAAGCTACACGTTGTAAGGAACCCGTCAATCTTAACAAGAAACTCCCCCCAAAGAGTAATAGTAAGAAAAGTATCATCGACGATGAAATAGTGTGGATGGCCGCCCATAACTTTGCTTTTGAAAGAAAAGATCTTCGGAGCCTAAGAAGCAATTCTGACAGAGATTCAATACAAGTTCTGAAAACCCTGCACGCCGGAAAAGTTCCAGCAACCGTAGAATATTTTAATAAAATAGGAAAACGTACAAAATCTCCCGGTAGGTCTTTAATACCCAGATATACCGCTCTGCATAGGGCTGATAGTTCTAAAACAAGTTTGTGCGATCTAAACACCCACCGTGCAGATGAAAATGGAGATAAGATCACACTTAAAAACGCCAATCCACCTTCCGATCAAATGTCTCGACGCCTAAGTGCCGTAGATATTCGACAAAAGAATGAGAGATTGCTGGATAATATTAAACGAGAGACGAAAGTAAAGAGATCAGCTACAACTGCAGGGACTTTGTCCAAAAAATCCCCTTATGACCGAGCTGGACGATCTAAATACCCAGAGCTAGGTCCAAGAAGACCAACAATCCTTGAAATAGAAATCTCTTCATCGCCAACCAACCATATGCTTCTAAGGTCCAGTAGCCGAAGACTACGGACACCAACAGCTAAAACTCCAACAATTGCCGAAGAGGAGGACGACGCTCTTACTAAAACCGTCCAGAAAGCAATAGATACTCTTCTACGACCAAATACCACATCGGTACAAGCAAAAGTAGATAGTGGACTGAGAAAGCCATCTCCAAGGAACAAATCCCCTCTAAAGATGAGCAATGCTGCTAACGTTAACTTTCTTGAACAAAGACCAGTAGACAATACCTTTCTCAAAAAACTAGTAGACCGATCCGGCAAAGAAATAGTTGTAGATGAAAAATTCCTAAAAATGATATCAACATCACAACGATATTCAGGGGGAGGACCGATGACTAGAACAATTTCAGAACGAGGTACAAAAGCAACATCCGTCACACCAAGGACCACTCCCAAAATACGAAAAGCTTTGACCGCTCGCCCATACGATCTAGTTTCTAATACTCCTGGAACTCATGCACATAACTGCCCCACTATTACCCCAAGAAGAAAGGTTACCCGTCCTTTGAACGGTGAGCTTAAAAGTCACACCCCTCTCAAAGCCACACATTCCATTACTCCTATTATTAATCGCTAAAATTCACCAGATTTGCTTTTGGAATGGCGAGCTGGAAACTAAATCTCATGAGCTTTTTCGCCATAGTTGAAAAAATGTAAACCTAGTTTTAAGTTTTGGAATAATCTTGAAAAAAGAACAATCTCGCTCAATCCCTGAACTTAAACTCCATATTCCTGCCTTCGTGATTCAAGTGAGTGATTGTAAGTTTGGAAACTACGATTACAATTAGAGATTTGTATAAATTTTGTGTAAAAAAAAAAGCTTCCGTATGTTTCACTAATTTTATTTTTCTGATCCCTTTTTTAATCTACATAACTGTGAATAAAAATAAAAAATGAATAACTCTTAAGTCAGCTATACAGCTCTACATACCAGATCTGATCATTCCCTTATTCTAGAGAGTTCAACATAAGTAATTGTTTTAAGACTTTTGTCTGACTCGTCTCCCTGATTTCACCCGCAAGAAACATTTCGTCCACGACTGTATAAACCTGAAATAAATATGAAGAAAGCATTAAAAAAAGGTAGAACTACAATCTACAATTCTTCAAATATCAACGCCTATTTCCGGTTTTACTTTCCCAGAGAAATTATTCTCAAAAGAAGAATTGAATAAATCTTTAAAAATTGCAATAATACTACGAGGGCTCCATTAAATTAAAATCGGAAATACGCTACTCAAACAACAATTCACCTTGTAGAAATTAAACACTAGGTCCAACTCGCAAACATTGTGGAAGTATTCGTTAAGAACTTCAACGAAATTATGGATTGCTTCAAGATAGCACAGATTATTATCGTTGACATCCACACAAATACAAAAGTAAAGACCGGCGTAACGACGGTAGACTATTTTATAGTTTCGGAACTGCAATTAATAAAAAAATACCCAATTTTATAAATCCAAATAAACCGTAAAAACCCAATTAAACATTTTAAAAACAAACCTCAACGAAGTTGGTATGTTTGGCATCCCTGACGGTGACCACTGCGTGGACCTCTTCAATCAACTTTTGTTTCTCGGCGTCGTCAAAATTCATATACCATTTGGCCAACCGGGTCTTCCCTGCCCGGTTTTGAATAAGTATAAACCGAATCTGTCAAAATCAAATCACCATTTCATAAAAAAAAATCCCGTTTTTACGTAAACTACAAAACAAAAACCAAAAAAAGTCACAAAAACACACTAAATTCATACCATTTTTAGAGAAAAAAACAAAAATCCACTTCCCGATCCAATTCAAAACCTGAAAAAACACGTTCTTTTAAAAGTTAAAATAATTTTGCCTGACAGTTTTTTTAAACTTTTATCGACACATTTTAAAGAAACGACGCATAATTACCTTTTTTAAACCACTTTTTCCGATGAATTGATGCCGTATTTATTCAATTAATACAAATAATCCCAATAATTATCAGTAAAAGTCACTTTTTATTACAAAAAACTGTTGAAAAAAACTCCCGACTTTTTGACAGTTTGTGGGGCGTTTACTGCACAAAAGAGCAAGAACTACAGAGAAACTCACTTGATGTTTTATACCGCAGAGTTCAAGCCAAGCTAGCAGAGGAGGAGGAATTATTGGACGCACGT
The DNA here is from genome assembly GCA_034682405.1 of Hydroisotoma schaefferi. Classification (NCBI taxonomy): domain Eukaryota; kingdom Metazoa; phylum Arthropoda; class Collembola; order Entomobryomorpha; family Isotomidae; genus Hydroisotoma; species Hydroisotoma schaefferi. Next base: position 26,765 of record JAQFZX010001151.1, on the reverse strand, counting down.
GGAGTAAATAAATAAAAGTTTCGAATTCGAGCTGCTTATCTTTCACCTTATCGGTCCTTATCTTAAAAGTGTTCGGAAGCTGGGTTGTTGACCTTCCGGGATGGATAACCTCAAAAGGTCACGTAGACTTGCTGTCATGAAGCAGCATGAAGTTATGGATGTAGGGAACAAAAACAAATCCATTTACCGTGTATTTACCGTTTTAATTCCTCCCCCGGAGGAATAATTAATTACCCCTCCAGTTTAATTCCCCCTACCTTTCCATGTTATAAATCCTATCTTGTCCATGTTAATAATATAATTTCTAATTTTACTTTGAAATAATAAAGCCCCTGGGGGGAATTAAAACGGGAAATACCGTATTTTTTTATCCTTAAAATTGGTTTTTTAATGTGTGTTTTTTGTAAATAGACGGGGACGGCGCTATACGCTGGAATATATGACGGGTTTGATGACCGGTGGTCAGTAGATAAGTTTAAAAAGGTAATATTATTGAAAAATACTAAAAGATAAGAAGATAAGATGCATGCATTGTCAACTATTTGAATGATTAACGTTGCTATTTTGTTCCTTCAGATGCTCGACATACAAATAATTAACTACGGACCTTTGGAAATGGAATTCGACATGATTGGAATTGATCCTTCAATTGCTAACGCTTTCCGAAGAATTTTAATATCTGAAGTAATGTCATCAATTCTACTACCGTAAATCCTCGACAATTGGCTGTATGCCTTCCTCAACAGGAAAAAGGGGTCCTCCCATGTTAAACATGCTTCAAAATATCTTCTTTTTTTCATGCATACGCTGCGGCCTATTATCGGGGAATTACGGATCGTTTTAGATATTCATATTTGCTCCGCGTATATTTGTTTAAATGATATCTCCTACCTCCTTAGGTACCTTCAATGGCCATTGAAAAAGTGTTCATGTACAATAATACGTCAGTAATACCGGATGAAGTGCTCGCTCACCGACTGGGGCTGATTCCTCTGAAAGCTGACGCCAGGAAATTTGAGTACCGTGTAGAAAGTATGTAGGAATACAGTGAATTTGAAACTTAACTCTTTAAAATGCTTCCTTGTGGCATATGCTTTATGATTGGAATTAATTATTTAAAATAGATGACAATCAAGGGACAGAGCAGGACACACTTCAATACGAGTTAAAAATTAAATGCTCGTGGAATCCGTCAAAGGTTCCCGATTCGAACGATCCGGATGATTTATATCTCAATAGTAAAGGTACTTCGAATACTTTAAGCCACATTCAGACATGTTGTCGCAAATGTAATGTCACTGAAGTGAGTGTTCTATTAATTCATAGCATATTCAAGTCATATGCAGTGGATACCAATGGGGACGCAAGAGCAGTATTTTACCTCGGAAGATGTTGGCCCCACAGAAGGTGACATTTTAATTAACAAATTACGGCCGGGACACGAGCTTGATATGAAATTACACGCTGTAAAAGGGATTGGGAAGGATCATGCCAAGTTTTCTCCAGTTGGTGAGTTTGAGGGGCTTTTTATAAAGAGAAAGTATATTAGTTGTATGTATGTATATGTATATAAAAGGATTTCCTGATCATAAGTATATTAGTTGGTTTTATACTGTATGTTTTTGGTAATTATTGTCTTTCAGCCACAGCATTTTATCGGCTTCTTCCCGAAATAATTTTAACAAAGGAAGTAGAAGGAGACCTGGCTGAGAAACTTCAAAAATGCTTTTCTCCAGGAGTTATTAAAATAGTCGAGCAGGATGGTACAGCGTTTCTCAACATTTAGAAAATGCGTATTTAATTTTATAAACAAAATGTTTACGCCTTGGAAATATTGTTTATCACGATTTAGGAAAGAAAGTTGCAGAAGTGAATGACGCAAGGTATGATTCCTGCAGTAGAAACGTACTTAGACATGATGATCTCGCTGATGCTGTAGTTCTAGGACGTGTGAAAGACCATTTTATTTGTAAGTTTTATTTTTAATTTGTCTTCGCTTTTTGGCATTCCTAAAATTAAATTTCTGTCTTGTGGCAATAGTCACAATAGAGTCCGTTGGAGCCCTTCCTCCTGACGTCCTATTTGTAGAAGCCATAAGAGTTCTCAAGGGGAAATGTAAAAGGTGGCTGAAAGAAATAGAGAAGAAAGGCTGTGCAGATAATTTATAATAATTCAGTCCTTTCTAATTGAATCTTCCTCTATCTGTAAATATCTCTGTAATTTGACATTTTTATGAATTATATATTCCACTGAGGTGTTTATGTCACTTCCTAAGTCTCAAAATTGAGTACTGACGTTATAAATAAATCCCGTTGACTCAAAACGCCATATGTGAATACCAAAGCTGATCTGTATAACAGCATCACCCAAAACCAGATTAAATACTTGTACAAGAAACCTTAAAACTATGCTGAAAAGCTGAGCTAGAATACAATTGTCAGAAACTACGTGCTTCCATGTAAAGTCAACAGTTGGCAGTCGAAAAGCGTCATCCAATACTAAAACAAGTGTCGAATAACTTCATCACGTCATTCCAATTTATTTCAATCCATTGTTCATCTTTCCCTTCACATTTTGTAAGTTCCATGTGCGTCTTTCTTTCCTGCATACGCAAATTCTGATTTACGTATTTGGAGAAAGCAAATGTTGAACGTGGAACTATCGTCAACCTCTTCCCTTTTATACCCTAACCTCATGGGTATTCAGTATTCACCAATTCGCCGTACATCCTAGTATTACAGCCCCTCTTCTAACATCAGCCCTTTCTAATAGCAACGTTGTTATCATAATAAGAATAACGTTAGTTTACCCTAAAAACCCCCGAGAAATTAATAGCGTCCCGGGCTATAATTCAAGGATATGCATTATATAAATAAGCATACAACGACCAACGCAAGCCCCACCAAAATAAAACTACATCATACATATCCGTCCAAAGTCGTACTTTCTCCCAAATAGAGATAGTACACAATAAAAGAAAAAGCTCGTGATAAGATTACACCACAAGCAAAAGTCATTACAGAACAATTGATGTACGTAAATGCCGCATGCATCAGCGTCATCAAGAAGAGCGTGCCAGAATCCTCATCACATTTTGTTTGTCTTTGTCTTCCATCCGGAAAGCCGTAAAAGGTCTCATTTATCATCTTTTACGTACAAATAATCTTGTCCATGAAATAAGACTTTCCGTGCTGCTCTTTTAACATTAAAATTTTAAAACCTTCGTAAACCAAACCTATAAGTATTCAGAAAATAGCTCTATCCATTTTTGTTAAAAAAAATCCCGTATTTAATTTCCTACTGTAATAAAAAAAACAGTAAAACCTGTCTAAATCAGTGAGATCTACTTTTTCAAGGAACGATGACTGTTTAACCTTTCTTAATTCTGATAATTCTAGCAATCTCCGGGCTTTGAGTACACCCATTTCATCAAAAATAATCATGCCTGAATCTTGTCCCCACATACTTGCATCTGCGTCCCACGGCTTTATACCTTAATTCATGTGCTTGAATTATATTTATAGCATGAAGTCTTCCTTACATTTTTACCCAGCCCAACTGCCCCATTTTTCAGTTTTCAGCAAAAAACGACCCTTTTTTGTGGATGGAACTTGGACTGCATTGCATAGACAATAAGGAAATGAGACGGGGACTACAAATTGTGTCTCATTTTTTTAAAGGGAACTTTCAGGAAGACGTTAAACTATTTGTTATGCAGGGTGGCCCGAAATGAAATGATGTACTGTTCGCATTACTAGCTAAAGTATGGCAGTAACTATGGGTACACAGTCGTAACTATGGTATTTCCAGAAATAATTCCCCCTGACGTTTCCATGCTAAAATTAAAATTCGCCCAGCAATAAACACGCGTTTTCCCCAGGGAAATTGTTCACAGAAATACGATATTCTACTTTGTTATGCATGCCTATTCTATGCCAAATTCCGGTTTAATTCCCCTATAAAGACTTCAAAACTCTAGTAAAGCGCTTTTCCAATGAGAAAATAATACCCCCAGAGGAATTAAAACCGGAAATAAATACCCTACCACCGATCTATTCAGTCTATCCAAAGTTTTTCATTGTCAATTGTAATTTGTAAAGCAAAACTATTTTATGAATCCATTATGAAGCATTTCATACTCTAACCGTTTGTATACAAGTTAGTTTCTTCTTAAGTGAAAGTAGTGAAAGCCCACTTGAGACGGCTTCACTTGGCATTGCAGTGACGTATCTACTAAAATAAGCAATCAAATAACACGAAGAATTGTCAAAGAAGCCGTGTACAATTCCAGTCGAGCCCATCATTTCTCCTTGGAAGCTTCTCATTTCTCCAAATTACTTTTCTCTTATCAAGAAATCACTAATTTCTTTTTTTTATGGACCTTTATACCAACTAATGTACTTTCTTAGAACAGTAATAGTATGCTTAAGTGTACTTTAGAAACTGTTGAAAGAAAGAAACAAAGCTAAAGCTAAAAGGAAATACGCTTTCTTCCCTCCAGTCGCCTCTCCATCTCCACAGTTCATAATATACCACTTTTAAAAGGTTTTAAAAAGGAAACAAAGGTACCAAACTTCCTGGAAAACTATCAGATCTATTCTACAAAATTAAAGTTAAAAGAAACTGAATCAAATATATAAAAGATCTTATTACGATCCATTATTTACCCAAAACCCCAACCCACTAATATTCTTCTGTGGTGACTGCTATGATTTTTGTACGTAAAATATACAAATTACCCGATTTAATACGCAGACCATCCTCCATCATTCTAACAAAAATCCAATACACATGAACTATTTTTTAGACCTCGATCACGAATCTTACCTCAAAGAAAACGTCACAAAAATCAATAATAATCAATACCAACTAAATCTATACCTATCATATCAATTGAAAGGAAGTCCCTTTTTCCATTTTCATATAGAAAGTTTATAAATAGTTTCTCGAGTAGAGAATGCAATTCATTTTTATTTCTAAATCCCTTTCATCCCGTTTGCAGCAGCCGTCTCGTTTTGATTGGAAGTACTCAAGTGATATCACTTTAATCCAGGCTTATAATTATTATTTTATCAATCCTCCTAGTTTACTATTATCATCATATCCTTAAGTAACTGCAACTGCATGCAGCGACAGCGAGCCTATTTTTAGCGTCTTCATTCCCTGGTAACCTTTTGTTCAATTCATCCTACTAACCTTCTTATAAATGGATGTAGCACTTTCTAGATACAACGCTACAACGTAAAGTTTCAGAAAGCTGTTCTTATAATAATACCATGCAAAAAATGCGTCACCCCCATGTGTTTTTTTTGTGCATTTCAAGCTCTTCGCTGCATGGATTTCCTAACGCTTGTAATTTTTTTAAGTTTAAGGTTTTGCAGTTGATACGGGGGCACAATGGAGTCCAAGTGGTTACAATGGGTGTGGATATTAGGAAGGGGTGTGGCTGACTGAGTGGATGAAATAAAGTTCCTGAAAGCTGTAGAACCCTATACTCCTGACTTTATAAAAGTCCCCATATTACCTCCAGGCTTATCTTCCATCTATCTGTCTCGCATTATTATGTTCCTTGTCGTCAGTACTGACAGCCTTGGAGTGAAATTAGAGAAAGCCACACTCTTTAAGTAGGTCCCACTTTTACAGTCCTCGTATCGTATCGGCAGCTCCTTCAAAGAGCTCTGGAGAAAGTTCTTGATTGAGCCGAGAAAGGCACCGTCATCCCACAACCTAATCTTACCAGCTCTCTAGCTTCATTTATCTACATTAGCTTTTAGGATACACTACCCTTACATTATTTCAATACTTATTGATACATTCTATGATATGCTATCCTCTAAATATACATTAAGTTAGCATAGGATCAACCGGGTATAAAAAGTTCACAACAACGCAGTAGAAAGCAACCTCCTTGAACGACTGACGTTATTTTTGACCCAGCTCGTGAATTCCAGTCTAAAAATAGGACCAAACCAACCAACAACTTTAATATCCTAGACAAGATCTAAGCTAGCAACCACCTCGACCCTTTTTATTAATGTTCTACTATATAATAGTAGTAAGTAGCTGTAGTGCGGTCTCCATTTATCGTTAATCGGATATCAAGGAATGGTAACTGCATACATCGTAAAAGCTTCGTATTCTGATGGGTAAAGTTATAAAGTTGGTTTGCAAGCCTTAGTTCTGAACCACTTTCTCGATAAACTTTCCCAACTACGTAAGTACGTACGTACGTAGGTTTAGATACCCCATAATCCCTTTATGCTTAGGATATATTAAACCATGCATGGTAGGATTGAAGCATGGAATAAATAGTTACTACCTTTAGGATCGAAATATATTACTTGCACTATAACTCTGCATCATCCAGATAAGCCAAAGTGACAAAGTAGATTTGGGAGAAAACTCCGAGAAATGTTTATTACACATTTGTATCTATCTTGGCTGGCGTCATTCCTATCATAAGCTTAGTAGGTACGGATGCGTGACAGAATTTAGGTTCATAGCATGATAATATCCATCCCTCTTTATGACTGCGTGGATTATGATTATTAAATATTTATAAGCAACCAATTTACCAGCCATGTCATCCATATAGATCATCCTCACAGCTTGGAATATAATAAAAAAAAACCCACTCGGCTTAGTTTGTGTGCTACCAAATGTAAAAATAGTAAAAACTCTTTTATTATGCATCTCATTCCCACTAAATCTTAAGGGCGTGTTATAACAGTGTAAAACTAGGTATTATTGCCCAAAAATTATTTAGAAAAAGTAGATATTCATTTACTCTGTTCGTAAAAAATTAAGCATGGATCGATCGATTCACGCCTTCCTGTCTCGTGAGTAATGAGTCTAATCGACGGACTTTTTAATAAAGAATTTGTGGCAGTAATTAGAACTGTCTGTGGAAAATACGGGCACACGGACGGGCATTAGGTTAGATATTATACAGTGGTAGTGGTAGTAATGGTATGTATAGTAATTATTAAGTAGTAGTAGTGTTGAGTTAGTAAGTAATGGTAGTAGTAGTAGTAGTAGTAGTAGTAGTAGTGGTAGTTAGTGGTAGTAATTGTAGTGGTATAGTTGTAGCAGAAGTAATCGAATCGTAATAGTAATAAATAGGCAGCTGTCCGAATCGGCCAAATCCGATACCCGCTTAATGCTGTCTAAAGACACAGTAATTTTACCAGATTTGGTCATGAATGTCATTACACTTTCTTCTAGCGAAATAGAAGTTAAACTACTACTAACTGCTACTTGAAACTAGATCTATAACATAACTAGATATGCTTGGAAGCTCTGAAGCTAACTCTGATAACTTTCCCTATCATTATTTTATTTACTTTTTGACTCGATGAAAACACGAATAGAAGCAGACATAAATGATTTCCTTTATCTGGTTATTTGATCAGTTTTGCCTGTCAAGTCCAAAAGTGTTTACCTAGCTTAGAGTTAGAATACTACCATCTCTACCGAGACGTTATTTTTGGCCTTTAAATCTTGCATGACGCATGACGCTGTATAATACTGGTTCAAAGGAACCAGGCCGGACGGCTCGAAGGGCCGTACCGGGGCTGATTTAACATTGCGAGATAGGCTAATACACCCTATGTTAAAAAGCCGCACTGGTCCATTTTGAGCCAGGTCGAACTTATTTTTGACTTTTGTAGGATAGGCCCTGGACAATTTCATTCGACTTTTCAACTTAAGCCTTCTTGAGTGGAAACAAAAGTTTAGGGGAAAAGAAATATATACCTAATATACAGTTTGGGTTGAGCAAAAAAGCAATAAAAGTGAACAAACATCTTTGTAAAACTCTCAAAAAGAAATTAATCGACAAAAATCGGATAGTCAGTATCGCTTTTTCTTAGAAAAATAAATCTTAGACGCACACGACACACGAGTACACAACTGAAACAAATGGCCCCTCATCATATAAAATGGCTCAAATTATACCATAAACAGTTAGTAAGATAAGCTGTAGAACAAATCAAAACTGCTATAAATCCAATCCATCCCTTTTAAACGCATTAAAAACATTTAGTGCATAATTTTTCACAAGTAAAAATAAACTATTTGAATCCGATCCATAAAAATCATGTAAAATACATAAGACTGAATACGTGAAACACTCGTTCGGTATGAACTCAATGCCCTAACCCTTCTGCGTTGAACATGTAAAGTAAAACAACCTTTTATAAATGAAATTTTACCCAATAAAATAAAAACGTCAGTACGTATTTACCACAGCAAACATTGTCACAATTCACTGCACTTACTTTATACTTCACACTACTTCATGCACAGTTTAACCAAACCAAACCAAACAACCAGAAAAAAAGGTCTTTTGTTCCCATTTAAAATACCTTATTATCTACCACAAGCTTCATGAAGCCCAACTCGTTGATACCATTCCAATTTCCCTTTGTGACAATTCATTCTACACAAGCTTCATTCAATGTAATTCATAACCTTATCACAGAGCTAATCCTTAGACCTATTTCCGTACTTGTTATACTTTCTCTCCCTGCTACTACTACAACATTCCCCGTCGTATAACACAAAATTATGGTGCTTTAAAAGCAAGGCAGGCATTTAAGTAACTAGGGATGACCATATTATAGGTTAGCTTCTGAAAGCACTTGCTGACACAGCAGTAGTACCAGGAGCCGTGAGTGACAGTGGCAAATAACCATATCAGTGGTGGTAGTAGTAGCAGCAGTAGTAGTAGTAGTAGCAGAAGTAGTAGTAGTAATAGTAGAAGTAGTAGTAGTAGTAGTATTAGTAGAACTAGTAGTAGTAGTAATAGTAGAAGTAGTAGTAGTAGTATTGTATGTATGTATGTTTTGAGGTGTGGATGACATATAGTAGTAGTATTAGTAGAACTAGTAGTAGTAGTATTAGTAGAAGTTGTAGTAGTAGTATTAGTAGAAGTAGTAGTAGTAGTATTAGTAGAAGTAGTAGTAGTAGTAGTAGTATTAGTAGAAGTAGTAGTAGTAGTATTAGTAGAAGTAGTAGTATTAGTAGAAGTAGTAGTAGTAGAAGTAGTAGTATTAGTAGAAGTAGTAGTATTAGTAGTAGTAGTAGTAGTATTAGTAGAAGTAGTAGTAGTAATAGTAGTAGTAGTAGTAGTAGAAGTAGCATGACTTTCCCCACTCTAAATTTGGTGTTTTTTGAACATGATAAAGAGCAAAGAAAGCTACCCAGTCAACCAGCAGAATAATATATTATATCAAGGAAGTATTTTCCTCTCAATACCTACTCCCTAGACTTTTGATTCTGTAGTAGAAATGAGATAACCTTATCAGTTTACACCGGAGAATTCCCTAAACTCTGCTTGTGTACAACATATTTTCAATGTCCATCTATTTTCCACAACGTTGGAGAAAGCCATTCTCTGCGGTAATCCCATGCATTTCCCATCATACTCCTTCCTCCCCCATTCTACACAACATATTACTCTCAACTAACTAACTCCTTAAAATGTACTACCGTTGTTCCTTTACTTTACTATCCTGACTCCATTTATTTAGACAAATTCTGCTTTCGACGTCGACTTCAGCAAGATTTAGCATAGGAAATTACCTCCCCGACTGCCACACCAAACCAACATCATAGAACCTATCTTGCATTGCTTTCCCTAGGTTATTTCTCCTCCATAATAGCCAACCAGTCAGTCCATATTTGTAGACAGTTTCAAAGTTTCTACCATGGGAGAAAGAACTACCGTTCCTGTTCCGCGTCGTATCATTGGGTGAAACATTTCAGTCGCTTTTTGCCACTTTTGGAGTTGTCAGTTTGGCATCCCACTCGACTCTCTATCCTTCAACCTGTCTTGTCTTATCATCTTTTGTCTTATCATCAACTTGATTTGGTACTATTACTTACTCCAACTAACTGTATTAGGCACTGCCTACCTGTCAGTCATTTTACAGTTGGAATAAACTTTTCCCCATAAACTATACTAGGCTGGCTAGGATCTTAACAAACATACTTGAACTAGACTCGACAAAATCCCATAAACGTTCAAAACTGTCAACTGTACAAATAACAGGAACGTTGAGTTGGTTTCATCTTTCATCCTCACGGGTAGACTCAGACAAGGAGACAGTTGAGATAATGCTTTGTTACTACTGCTGCTAGAATAAATTCAGGAGTATTATATTAGAATTATTCATACTTTGGGGAAACGTATACATGTGTGGTTTGTACGTAAAGTAGAAGTTAATAGGTCTACCGAGCTTTTATAAGTGGTTTTGAGTATAAATTTAATATAAAAGTATTTATAGGCATGGAAAGCCACTCGTGCTGGATGAAAGTGAAAGCTGGGACAAGTGTTTGAACTTTTCTTGACTGATTGTGAACTGAACAATATACAAGGCAAAGCAGTTTACTCTGTAGAATTTAAAGTGAGAAAGTTTTAAGGAAGTCGGAATTGTATTTGAGATGTTAGAACAAAGTAGTACTCCATGTAAAGGCTAAAAGTTACATAACTTTGTGCATATCGAAAGAGCAATGAGTGTGATTTGAAGATGTGGATAATCAGATTAGATGAGGCTGAGACTTCTGGACCGAATCATTAAATTCATACTCCCGTAATCATTATTCTTCTGCACTGAGTGCTGACTCTAGTGAACTTTTTAGTCATGAAGGATCGTCGTATGGAAATTTTGTAAACGCGGAAGTCTAACTTTACTTTCACTTTCAACCAAGTCGTTAGCAGTCGTTAAACTTCCGTCAGTGTTACACGAACGAAGCCAGCCATAGACTCATTAAAAGTGGAGGCTGGTGCCAATTAATTAACTTCAAAGTACTTTTTTAAACTTTTGATATAAGCTAATTAATATGATAGTGAGTTTTGCAAGAGTTTTGTACCCTGAAGTATAACTAGAGAGACGAGCGAGACTGTGAGATATTAAGCAGTATTAAGGCATTTTATAGCCAGCCATTACAATCCATTATTGACAATCGTACTCAAAGTAAGAAATAATCCTCAAGGAAGTAACAATGCTGACCTTTCCAAGGCCAAAAAGTAAATGACCGGAATAAGGAGCAAGAAATGGAAGAATGGATGAAGCAATCGTTAATAATAAAGTGCATAGTGCTCAGCACAAGCGGAGTAAGTTTCGACGGTCAGGAGGGTCAAAAAGTCCGGCCAATTCCTGGTCATCGTCAGCCGGCTCTACAACTACGCCAAAGTCGCTTTCACATCAAAGTAGCCTCGTTGTGTCCAACCTCTTGGCTGATATTTCAACAGAAGTTGTGATCGAGGATGAGCGTCCAGTCCTTCCGGGTGTGCCTATAAGGGCCGCCACTCTTTCAGCACTTGTCAGACTCTGTGTTCATGCTTTTGGTGAGACGATCTCATTTTTAAGAAACAAATATCAAAATATTAGCATATTTCCTATTTTAATTCCCCTGGGAAAGAGCAAACATTCCCAGATATTTCAACAAAGTAATGGCAATTTTTATTCTTTTGCAATTGCATACAAAGGTAGGGTGAATTATAGGGCGGAATCAAAACCAAAAACACTGCAGATTATACATTTTAACTTGAAATTATTCAAAATGCATAAATAATCTAAATAGATCTAAGACGATAAAAACCCGAATTGGGAATTTTGTGCTTCATATCCTTCATTTTTCTTCTGATTTGCTCGCTATGATTTAATTTCTTAAAATAACCCCTTGCAATTGTCAAATTTCAAAGTTATATTCATACAGAGGCAATACTCACACAGAAATGCAGAGTAATGTTAGGAAAGAGAAAGTTATAAATGAAGATACAAGAAATTGAGAAAGTAGGACACGTTTCTGATATAAAGATGTGTGTCTTGCATCCATAAAGCCACATAAAGCACTGTATAAGTATCTGAAACTATTCCACGATTTCCGTACTACAATTCCCCACCTGGTTCTACGTGAACAGAAATCAGTCGATATCCTATGTCAATTCGATTTTCTGGTTGCAAAGATTTCAACATTTGTACTCAACGGCCACCACTTGAGTCCATCTCATGTGAATTCGTCTGTCTTGACAAAATTGAGAAAAAGATTGGGAATTATTCCCCGTAGTCTATCCCAGCCACCACCGTCGTTATCCAACCACTTTCTTTCAAGTAATTTCCTCCTTTATATAACTGGAATAAAAACTCCATAGCCTTTTGTCCCTGTCTTTTATTCCACCTATTACAATGTATAGTTGTATTTTATGCTTGAACAAATTGCAGGTTTCTCAAATTGAAAATCCTAACCGTTGTGCTTGATCCAACGTGTACCAATCGACCGTGTTGCTAAATGTTTAATCCACAATACCTGTCCATTTCCCAGGCAGGGAACGCGATACTAACAATTTAATTATTATATGGATTTTTCTTCAGTCAGAATACATATAACTCGAATACAGGTTTATTGATTCCAGAGGGGTTTTTTCCCTTTTTTTGGCTAAAATCTGAATATATTTTAACTTCAAATTTTTTTAAAAAGAGTGACACTTCAAGGATCAAAAAATTGACAGATTAACAAAAAGATTTCTTTGAAGTTCAAACCTTTTTTGACACTTATTTGATTACAACTTACAGCGCAGCGGGCGTTAAGTAGAGTTCTTCAAAGTAATTACTATTTTAACATTTTAATCAACAAGCTTTGGAATGGTAATTAATAGATTTATTTAGCCAAGTCCAATATGGCTGACTATCCTAAAAAAATAAAAAATATCCTACATTTTCAACGGCACGAACCTGGAGAAAGTTTTACATGCAATTTCTGACTATTAGAAACCAAATGACTTTTTTCTAGTAAAACTTATCGTTTGATTTGAAAAAAAGACGTCATAAACGAAACCGGATTTTTCTCCTTATTCATCGAACGTAAATGTACAATTAGGTCCTACAATGCTTGTTGACTTTCTCTTCTACGTCTCCAGCCTATAAATCCGAATCATTTGACGTGTATATTTTATACAAATAATTGTATTCTTTTGTGTATTTCAGACCACAAGGGAGAGCCTCGGGATGAGTTTAGTACCTTCCCAAGGATCCTGTTTCTAATGCACCAATGGTTCACCAATTCATCCGAGTTGGCTTTACTATTCGTTTCTCATTATGACTCTTCCACCACTCTGGCACCCTGTTCAGAATCCTCATGTTCACACAATGCAAACCTTCTTATCTCTCCTACAACATCTTCCTCGTCGTCATCCTCCAACTCAACCTTTTGTTCATCCACTACGTCGATAACCCCATGTAAAACGCAGAGATTCAAGGCTTCTGTCCTTCAAACCCTCAGGTAAACTGGGATATGATGATTAAATGTTTAGAAGCATAAACTTGTAGCTCCAACACAACTACATTTACAAATACTGTGAAAGTTTCTTTCACTACTTAATCTATTTATTAATATAAATGCCACCAGTTATCAGGCGTCCTACATCTAAAATTTGGGAGCTAGTCGATCGATCTATCGGTCTCCATCATGTCAGAAACTATTGTATGACTCACATTATAATGATGCGGTTCTGGGTAATATACAGATAGCTTGGTTAAGGTAGAAACTCTTCAAGTATTAGTGGTTTGCATACATAAATCCCCTCAAAACCTGTTCCTATAATCCCCATCACCAAAGCTTGATTAAAATTATCTCCTTCATACGTAATCCGCTTCCAAAAGCTTTCTACATTTCTCAACTTTCTAAATCCTTCAAAACTTTAAACCAGTTAAACCTCTACTTTTCATCGAATTCTAACCCCTTTAACTTTTATTAATGTTGACGCGATTCACTGAAAATGCTTATTAATACTTTAGGCTCAATGGAACAGGAATTGCTTAGCAAACTTTTTTTTGCTAAATTGTGTTAATTTTTAATACCACCAACTTTCTCTACCCCTTTTAATAGGAAGTATGACACGATATGACAAAAAGTCACTCTTATTCCTGATTTTATTCCATTTTTTAGAACTTTCTCTCTCTCTCTCTCTCTCTACAGGGTATTAGCTCCTTTAAGATTGTATGCTTCTGCTCGTCAACTCCTTTTCATAAAATGTAGGTTAAGTCCTTAAATTTTTGCCTCGTCAGGCCAGCCAGCATAATAGTGCTCAAAGTTGAATAATAAACCTGCATATTCCTTGCCAACCTCCAGAATCTCACGCAGAGAGAGATTCAATCAAATATTCTCCTGTCTGCTAAACTTACTCGAATACTATATATCTCTTTTTCTATTCCAGCAGACTTTTATACTGTAAACTTTATTTTACGGATGCTTCTTTGGAAATGTTAAATGAACTACTAAGCTTAGCAAGAATAAAGCAAAACAGCAAGAAGGGACATTTTAGTACTAAGAAATTTACTTTCCAGTTCAGAATTTATTTATAAAGCATTTCTTCATTGAATTTCTTCAACTAGGACTGTATTATTTTTGGCTAAGTGAAAGCCATCAGATTCAAGGGGAGATGACGTGGAAATTGCGTCAAACTCTACACAAAAACAAAATAAATAAAGTCAACCAAGCTTTTGAACTATTACGGAAGGATATGACTGACAAAAGCAGAAGTTTCATCCTAATCTCTGAATTACAGCCCCAATTTCTAAAGTTAAAATTGACTATCAAAACTTCCAGAACTGAATAGTAGCCCGGACTGCATTTTGGAGATAGATGGTAGTTACCTCATATTCCAGAATAGTGGCATTCACCTAACAGTAGCCCCCGTTGAATACCAATAATACCAGCCCTAGCCCTACGTAATTGTATGTAAAAATTGTCCCCAGAATTTAATAATAGCCCGGCCAAACTACAGAAATGTACGATAATAGTAATCATACAGCATAGCCATGAATGAATAGTTGTAGAATGACACAAAACGTCGGACGACTAAACTGAATAATTTGAAATAATATTCTAAACATCTTGACAGATACTGGATAGCCAACTACCCAATGCATTTCGGATGTGATTCCAAGTTACAAGCAACAATGAACAGCTTCCGAGTCCGTTTAGAGTCTGAGGGAGAGCATGGCGGAAGTCAACTTTTGGATTTATCCGGAATCCCAACATACGATTGGATTCGAAACATCTCCGTCAGAGAACCAGATTCATCCAGACCTTCCAGAAAAGTTTCACTTGTTTTCAATCACTTAGAACCAGACGAACTCGCCCTTCATCTTACATTTCTCGAGCATAAAATCATGAGACGAATCACTGTAAGTTTACTTTCTACTTAGTCCAGAATAATTTCCCCATCTTCCTTTCCTTTTTTCTACAGGGTAAAAAATCAAAGAGAAGCAAAGGATGTGCATAAAAATAGATGCTTGGATAGCATATGCACTTAATGGATGAAGGATGATTAAAAGCTGTATTGTGTCCTTTGTTTTGCACAGTTTAGTCTATTTTGGTCATTTATACGGATTTCCATAGTGTGTTTAACTTTATTAGAAATTTTTGAGTCGCAAAAAAGTCAAATTGAAAAGGGGTTATAAATAGAACACTTCATTGAATTGAAAGGTAGTGTTCGTTTTAGAGATGGGCTCATTCACGAACTGAATTTTAGTACAACTTCACCTTCGATTTGAATGAAAGAAACTTTCTCGTGCTTTCCCCATTGAGAGTAATAGAAAGTAGAAGTCTATTTTAGGTACTTTGTAGCTTATTAGATCTAGAGCTAATAAGTTAAAGTATATTTATGCATGAATGAGCATTTAATAATGTTGGGAAGCCCTGAATTCCATTTAAAGTGAAAACTAATGGCTTCGTTTGTAATACCACGAATCTGTTATTTACTCCTAGAAAGTTTTTGTCTGGGTTGGTTGGATAGTCAAAAGTAGGAAGGTAATATGCAAAGAAAGCAGACATATGAACTAAATATAGTATATGATCATTAGTGAAGGTTCCTCCAACGTTTATATTATAACGTTCGTTATAAAGTCAAATAAATAGATCCTTTCTCCTTTATAATAAATGGAGGCATAGCACATTACTTGATAAAAATGATTATTAAAGGTATTTGAGTTTTGCTATCGTCCTTTCCTGTGAAGACATTGTAATATTATGTTCTGAGTTAGGGTGTTTTTTTTCGAATAACACAGTCAGTACAGTCACAGTAGTAACTCGAGCAGAAATAAAGTAATATTGTGAATTACCACAAGGTTCAATCCAAACGTTCACTTTGATATCATTTCATCCAAAAAGTTTCAACAGAACTTTCCAACATTACGTTATCCAACATAAAAATTCCCAATGCCCTTTGCATAAAATATAATAAAACATTTGTTATTTGAGATGCATTGTCCTGTATGCAAATGCAAATATGAAAAATTATAGAACATAGAATATTTATAATCATAAATTAGAAAATGAAAGAATCAAGGCGAATGAGTTGCTTAAATTTTTTGAAAATAATATCCTTGCTTTCACAATCATTTTTAAACCCCAAGAATCGCAGAGTTACTTCATTTTATGTTGAAACGCAGTTGAACTTTCATAAGACATAAATCCACTGAAAGAGTGTATTTATTTAAGCTTGCAAAAGCATTTAAAGATTAATGTCAATCAAAATATTTCTACTTTGTAAGTGAAGTTTTTCAAATGCTCTTTCTTTTTGCAGTTCGAGGACTTCAAAAACTACGCAGATAACGGAACTTTAGAAGATAATCCAAAGCTTGAAAGGTCAGTCTCATTATTCAACGGGTTGTCGCAATGGATCCAATGCGTAGTCCTCAGTCGACCTACTCCGGCTCAAAGGGCGGATGTCATCGTCAAATTCGTTCATGTCGCCAAAGTAAGCCCTTCAGTCAAATAAACTTTATCCGTAGTAGCCATACTACATATGTAATCCACATCCACAGTCGATTCAATTTATTCCAGTGAAATGTTTACGCTAATGCTTATTTTATTACCACGGCCCCCATCAACTCTGCATGACCTTTATCAGCTTTGATGTCAACTACAGACAGAAAACACAGCCGAAATTACCTTATTTACAGTGGGATACTTTTTAAAGTAAAGGTTACATTGACTTGTGTAAAATTGTACCCAATAATCTGACAAGTATGAGTAGGACCTCCTACTTTCTCCTTAATTTGAAATATCTCTAATAATGTGTGTTCTTACCGAGGCGTCGCAAAGGGCACGCCATGTATTCTACTAATGCAACCTTATATTACCTGATTGCCTTTTTATTCGGGTTCAATCATCTAAAAAGTCATTTCCATAAAACAATTTATTTGTAGGTCTGCATAAGTTGGGTAGAAAAAGTACTACAGGTAATGAGATTAGGTGGTACTTTTTTTCTTAGTCTAGTTTCAACGATTCTAGAACAGAATTCCAAAACGAGCATGAGAAAGTAAAAGTTCCCGGAACTGCATCCAACACCGATATGACCTTTAGCTCTATCATTAGATTAAATATGCATCCTAATTTCAGCTATTCAGTTCCTCGAAACTTGAAATGAATTAACATTTATAAAGCTGTAAAATATTCAAGGATGCTTTAAATGTCAAAACTCGAAATGAAATGTAGACTCCTGGAAAGTGAGACTTCCTATAGAATAAGTTAGACAAGTGGTGCTTCCCATTGAGCTGCACCCTACGGGTAACGGGAGATCAACTTTAATTTGTAATTTAGAAATTGTCAGGACCTTTATTATGACTATTCCGTCCAAATGAAAGACATCAGCCTCAGCCATTATAATTTTAGTTCATGGATCATATAGTTTTTCAACAGAATTTTTACTTTACAATTCCAGCATTTGTCATTTTAAAAGATAAGTTGTAAAGACGGTCCACTCTGTGCAACTACTTATGCATAATAGTTCAATCTTTACATTTACTTTGTCCCATTTAAACCCTCTACCGTCCGACCACCCCTTCCTATCATTATTCCTGTTAGATTAATTTGTTTAGCAATTACTACCGCAACTGCACACGTTTTGGATAAGGACTGACAAAGAATCCGATAACAGGGTTACTATCCAGTTCTTTCTTCCTTTTAGCACGAATCAGTAAAATACTATCTTCCTCGTGCATTTATTCCTGTTTCTGTTGCGATGTTCAGAGAAAGTTTCTCATGTAGCAGTTAAGTTAACATGATTTGTACCTCTATAAGATGATATATTAGAGGTACATATACCGTTGAATACGTGTGCTATTGCATATTCTGTTTATGTCGACCAAATCAAATCTCCACCATAAAATGTAAAGGTCAGAGTATTACGGGGGACGGGTATTAATCTCTGAAGGGTATTACCCGATGATGGGTTTAGCAACAATGCAATGTCGTCTTATATTTGTTATTTCCTTTGGATAAATTGCCATGAACTTTAGTCCACAACAACCTTTATGTATGAAGTTGTTTATACCTTGAGTTCGAGATTGTGTTTCATACAAGTAGTCGTATATAAATTGAAGATTGTAGGAAAACACTTCACTCAAATGAATTAACAGCTCCGGGCGGATTAGTTAATTTTAGTTGTTAATAGGCTTAACTACGTAATTATAATATGTTAAATTGTGGTATATTTTATCTTAAAAGATTGGTAACATGGTTGTCCCCACTATAGCTCCTTACAGCTGAAATTTTAATGCTTCTCAGTTAATCTCGGAAGATATGGGGACGTTGTTTAATAATCTCCATTTATATTCAATTTTAAACTGTATTTAAGTGAATAATAATGACAATGGCCTAGATTACTTGTAGAAACAATGATGATTTTTCATGGAAAGCGGTGATAGACAGCTTAAGAAATTGATTGTCAAAATAGGTAAATTACAAGTGCCGTAATTACTAAACATTATACTGAGAATCTGCTTGCTTTCAATTACAAATTTTACTGATCAATTTATCTAAAATTTATAAGCTAGGCGAAGTACAAAAGCTTATAAATAGATGTCCATGACCTTTTCTCCCCTCAAGCAAACATGTTATTAGGATATTGAAACTAGAAACGTAATGTTTACATCGTGAAAGGCAATTTGTGAAACTAGCAGCCCAAAGTACAAACAAACTGGTAACAGAGACTTGTATTAGTGTCACCAAAATTAAGATTAAAGAGTAGACTTTGGTACATAATGCTGCACTGAATTTTAGACCCGTCCTTATTTATTACTACTTCTATAGCATCATCATTACATTAATAAGGATGCATAATAATGACAGGAGAAAGCGAGCCAAGTCCGTGACTGGGAGAAAGCAATACATTTTTAATAAATAAAAACACGTTCTGGTTCCTTGGGTCTGACTAGAGGTTCCAAGTAACGTTATACTACTAATATAAAATGTATCTACAAGTCCTCGTGAGAGTTTCAGGTTTGAGGCTATTTTAACACTAGAATAGTTTAGTAGGATTGGGATATTTGTATTAACTGTTGTAATACTACTTTTCTTACGTTTAGAGTCAACGTTTAAAGGATTGAAAGCTTTATTGGGAAATCCTTTCAACCGACCTCCAAACTTTATCAATTTTCCGGCTTTTCTCATTTTATTTTAGGTTGTTATCGGAAGATAAACCGTATACCTCCGTAATATAATATAAACCGTAACCCTAAACCTTTAATGAGTTTCATTTTAACCAGCTCCAAGTAAGACAGCATTTTAACAAGGACTAAAAGCCTTCTCGTGTGTAAAACTCCCTTTTAACTTTCCCTACACTTGAAATATTATTGTAGTTAAAAGGTTGAAAGCATTTTCACTCCAAAATAAAGAAGATGAAATAATATAGAAATACTTTTAGATGAGCTTAAGCCTGAGCTCTACTTGCAGGGTCATCATAAATGTGTACCTATAAGTAGGAAGTAGGAAGTTGGGTTTGGGTGAAGAAGGCCAGTGCCAGTGGAGGTTTCTCTTAGGGTTTTGCTGCAATTTAATAATCGTAATTGTAATTCAATACCAGGAAGGACTGCCATCGGTTTGCTACTATTTAGTACAAAACTACATCATACTTCCTTCCTGTTGAAAAATCATCCTTATTGGCCCTAATGGATGGATGTTTGTTGTGATGTTAAAAACTTATGCTACTTTTGGGTAGATGATTAGTATATTTTAACATGAAAGTTCTGCATCTACTCTTATCGTGACTGTAGTGCCAACCAAGGTGAATTTAATAATCCACGAAGAAATAAAATATAACAGCCCTCCTATAGCTTACTGCTTTTTGTCCATGAAGCCAGCACGTGAAGTTTTGTTTGACATTCAACTCATCAATATGTAGCATCCGCTAAACAAGTCAGGCTTAATATCAAGTTTGCTTTCTTAATTTGAGTTAGATAGGGGAATGTTTAAAAATTAATTGGATCTTTTAGCTAGGCAATCCCATAATTAAGACACATAGTCCCTGTACAACGTTCGATTTCGAAGTCAAGAAGAGTTCAAGCTTCCAACGTGAAAGGTTTTAGCTTATTCTGCAATGAATTTAAATATGAAGACAAGGAACTTCACATACAACCGTGAAGCAGTATTTTTATCGCTTGGTAATTCCCTTAGCTGCAATTTTGGCATTTTATCAAATGCTAATTTTGATTGTCTTTTTTATTTACAGTTAGAATACATGCCTTTTGAAGTTCAAGCTTTAGCTTTAAATAAGACATACAATATATAGACTATCCAAAATAACTTTGAGCATTCCCCTCCATATACGTCAAAGGTCATTTAATTGAGTTAAATTAACCTCGTTACAAATACAGACGTGAAGATGAAGATGAATACTTAATTCAAGCCGTCGTATATACAACATTCCCATTAGAAAAGTCAGTCATGGCAGGAAGTGTGTTTAGTCTTGCAAGGAAGCTTTTTGTGCCCAATTCCTTGCAAGTGTAATACAATTTTATGAATCCAACGAACCAAGTAGTAAAAGCTAGACCTCTGAACTTTTCTGATGCCTCTTCTCGGTTCTGAGAAATATTTTTAGAACTTTCTCAAGACCTCTTATCTCAGACACTCTTTGGTACTCAATAGGAAGCCACGAAACATAGGTATTCGGTACTCATAAAATCCCATTTCTCTCTCTTATCTTGCTCCATTCAGCGTTATGTTATGCTGTGGGTAATTCCCTTCATTTAATAAAATCACAAAATTACAACCCGGGCTGTTAAACAACTATATGCGGCTTTTAGAGTGAGGGTTTAACCTTAATTTAGGCCTACTATAATTTGAAAGGGACTACTTCTACTGAATATTAGATGGAGGCTGTAATTATTGCTTCTAAAACAAGTACCGTATTTCCAGAAATTACCCTACCCCTCCGCAATAAATCCCTCCTGGAAATGACCCTTGAAAAATAACTCCCCTCCCCTAAATTACTCCCCCCCAGAGCATTCTTTACTTAAACTGGATAAAGGATCAATTAGCAATGTTCTTTATCAAATTTTATTTTATTTTAGA
Organism: Hydroisotoma schaefferi; assembly: GCA_034682405.1. Classification (NCBI taxonomy): domain Eukaryota; kingdom Metazoa; phylum Arthropoda; class Collembola; order Entomobryomorpha; family Isotomidae; genus Hydroisotoma; species Hydroisotoma schaefferi. The sequence continues at coordinate 5,402 of JAQFZX010001151.1, read as the reverse complement.
TGAATTATGATATTCTAGGCGGATTTAAATTTATGAATACTCGATAACTGATTGAACAATTCCAAACAAATTAAATCACAATTTGTAGACGATTTTCTCCTAACATTTTTCTTAATTTTTCTACACCGATCATTCTTAAATTTATTAGCTACACAGGCTATCCTTTACGTCAATCAATTTCAACTTTTCTAGACAATATCAATTTTTTAAAGTAGAGAAATAAAATTAAGTAAAATTTCAAGACAGACGCCACCCGGATAATTAATTTTTTCTAATTGAAAGAAAGTTTTTAGGTTCAACTCTACGAATTAGGATTACCTTGTTTGAAATTGTGCAATCAGTTTATTTGGTCTTCATAGTTAAAATCCGGTTAGAAAATATTGAAAACCAATGTATATCAAATTAATACCAAACATTCATAATTCTAATTCATTGAGTTCAAGTATAAAAATTATCAATTTCTGCATATAAATTTGAGTTTTATTATATATACACAAAAACCGAACTTTTTTATTAGGATTTTATGCTCCCAACCCTTAGTTTACACCACAAAGGTTGACAGAAACTCTAAGAAGTTTTCGATTACAACTCGACAAAGACTACGTAATTACTACACGAGATGCAGATGATGAAGATACTTAACCAAAACCTCATCTACTGCTTTGTTATTGCTAAATTGCTACTACTTGAAACTTCTGTTTATTCTGCCAACTTTTGCTTTCACCCAGACCAGAGCCCTTAATTTGAGAAGTATTATCATCATCCTCCCACATTTTATTTACAACTTGACTAAAGTTAAGCAGGCTTTTCTTTGGTCTAGTTTTGGAAGCTTAGGGGGCTTGACAACGTTCAACTTTTGAGAATACTTTCTCATATTTTCTTCATTATTTCACTGTCTACAAACTCAAAGAGTTGCACTGGAAAGATGCTAATTTTAGGCAGATGATTTTAATTATCATGAAGCTTAACTTACTACATTGATTACTTTACAGAATCTGAGGCGTCTGCAAAACTTCAACTCCTTAATGGGAGTAGTCGGAAGTTTGAGTCATAGTGCCTTAGCCAGATTGACCAAAACTATGGACTGTGTTCCACCCGAGGAAAGGAAAACCCTTAAGGAACTCGCTACTTTGGTTTCATCTTCGGCTAACTTCAGCCCTTATAGGAAAGCCCTGTCTGAGAGTAAGGGGTTCAAAATACCTATTCTGTAAGTCATTTTACATCACTTTACATTTTTACCTTATCTTGATGTAGATAGATACAATAAGGTGTCAAAGTTTCAGGGAAATTACCCAATAAAAGGTACTGTAATATTAATATATGGACCAAACATAATTTAATTCACAAGTCCATGTAAACGTGTTCCGATCCATTTACATTTTTCAACAAAATATATAGATGTCTGCATGCATAGGTTGTAAGAGAAGGCTTCTTGGTTTATTTTTTGTCATACTCCGATTGTGATGTTTTGACAAAAAGCACTGTAATAATCCTCTTATTGAACGCCGTCACGCTACAGCTCATGCCAATAAATAAAAAGGAGCTCAAAAAGGACTGTTTACGTTAGATGGAATTATGTACTATGCAAATAGCATGTAATTTCACGAAGACCTTTATTTTTCTCCCATACATAAAGCCAAGTCAAAGCTAATTTGTCTAAAATTAAAATCGTTCCATCCATCCATGAAATGACTCACTGAAGTTGAGCCAGACGAGCGTAAAAAGACCATTAAAAGCCCAACTACTGTAACTCCGGGTCGGCAATATATGTGAAAGCCACTTCCACTGCAGAAACTAGGAATAAGCCATCTATTCAATTAGCAAAATAAAGTGAAAGCATTCCAAGAATTTCTTTATGTTATTACTATTCCATTAATTACATCATAACTCATTATTTGCTCGTCCTCTTCTTCCGTTCCAAATCCCTGGTACTACTGAAGCTATTGTGTTATATTCTATGCCAATATTTAGTAGCTCTGTTCTAACTCTCCCTTTCGAATTACTTAGGCAGCTTTTAAAGTATGACAATGGCAGTGGCATTGCGAGCAGTCTGTCTACTAGACAGCCCATTTGTTGTCTGAAGGATATCATGGAATAACTAACCATTTTCTACAACTGACACGATGATAAAACAATGCGAAAGGCAACTACACGCAGCCCAGCTCTAGAGCTTTTATCAGTTCGGACATGGCAAGTATTAATACAAGGTTTGGGTCAAGTTTATAAGCACAAACTGTGACTGTGTAAGCCATGCAAAGCTAGCGTTTTGCTGCGTGCTTTTCTCTGCACTTCAGTTGTCCGTTTAGCAGACTATCATTTATAATAATCATAAAGCATTGGAGCTGCTTCTGTTAATTGACTTTTTTAATAGAACAAACTTAATGTCATTTAGGGATGATATAAATACCCGTTTTATAGAACTGCAATAGCAGTAGCGAGATGGATACATTGCTAGCTGTACTTAATGCAAAGATTGTTAGATTTTGATGTACCGTAAAGTCGCGACGTATAACCGCACACGTTAATTTAGCAGCAGGTATCCTTTAATGTTAATAGGGATATCTCTCCCATGCTAAACATATTTCAAAACATCTAAGGTTTAGGTAAGGAACCAAACAAGATTTACGCTAGTTTTGCAGTGCAGTAGAATGGCTCATGCCGTTGCGTTAGTTGATTTACGGTAATAAATACCCCTTTCTTTCCTTTGTACCACCTACATTTGTACATCGTTAGAGGCAAAATACACTAAATACCGCAGGATTTATACTTCGCCGTGCTCCTACGTTACATTAAGATATTAAGGATAAGTAGTGGTAGTTAGTCAAGCATAATCCACCTTCGTTTGAACTCAACGAAATTTCAATTCATTCTAGACAAAAATACTGCATCATACATCACGGAAAGTCAACAAAGTAACTACTCTTCCAAGGAAATTCCATTTTCCACTGAAATTAACATACACATCTGGATTTGTTTAATTTAGGATATATTTTTCGAAATCGTTGCTTTTGAGCATGTGGCTCTTGGTGCAAAAAAAACTTTTTCCACTACTACTGCATGGCCCTTAAGTTCTTTAAGACTTTATTCTTATTAATATATAAAAGATGAATAGTAAGTAAGCCTCCTAAAAACTTCCAAAGTGTAAAGGTATTTCTTCTACAAACATTTTACATCACGTTTGACATTTAACAAGTTCACGTTTGACATTTTAGGAAATTGGCAAAAAACTCTCTACTTCTCAAGCCATTATTTTCACTCGAGGGAAAAATCGGCACAAGTTAAGTTAGAAATGCTTGTCTTAACTGCGTCCTTAGTTGAAAAAAAACGACCTATCTGGCTTTGTCTGCTTTTTATTCACCTATCAGAAGTACTTCGTACTTCAACTCATGTTATGCTCAGAACCTGCATAGTTGATAGTTTAGCTCAATAAAAAAATATACTTTAGCTTTGCTTTGACTGAATACCCTTGATGTTCCACTTCTAAATTCCTGGAAAGGTAAAAATACTTACATAAAAAGTTTACTTTAGATATACTTCAATCATGTATAGGGTCTGTATGTACGCGATTCTAGGAATTCCATCCGTTTTATACCAAACAACCAACATACCACGTAGCTAGCATAAAGCCCTTTAAATTAAAAATAAAACTTATTTTCTTTTACCCAAGATTAATTCTAAAACTTGAATCTCGTCTATCGTATCCTAACTCAAATCTCGATCGAACCTAACAAACACTTCACTATTGGCTTAAATCCGAATCCATTTATAAATCGTAGGTCCAATTCCTTACATTTAACTGTGCTTGTTCAACACAATAAACACCATAGGATAAGATAAGATGGGCACCGAATTTCCCGATTTAATCCCCCCCCCCCCCCGAAATAATTCCCCATGGGGTTCGGGCCATTTGAAATAATAACCCCCTCGGAAAAAATTCCGATACCTCAAATTGAAGCTTTCTTAATAAGAGATAGAAAGTTAGCTTTCTCAAAGGATGTTAAACCGTTTTAAAAGAGGAATACCTAAAATAATTTTGAGAAGGGCTTTTTTACTATAAAAATTTCGAATTAATTTATAGTTAGCAAAAGCAGAGAATGCGTTTTGTGTACTAAACTTTAAAATGTTTTTGTAATTCTATACAGGAACTACTTTGGAGAATGAACAGAGTTGAAACAAAAAATTACTAGTATTTTAAAATTGCCATTAAAAAAATTAAACTGACATTTTATTATTTAAACGATTCATATTCTTTAGTTTAATTGCATATTCTTACTATCTCAATTTCAGTTTATAAATAATTATGCATTACTGGGAACGGCTGGTCCATTTTTTCATTTTGCAAGACAAATTCAGCAAAAAAAGTTCAAAGAGTCTATTTTTTGGTGGAACTTTTAATTAAAATTACTACTAAAATTATCCAAAAGTCTGGGTCCTAAACAAAAATTTCATTTGAAATATAAATTCCCCACCCCTGTTTAATTCCCCATGGTAAATCGGAGTTTGAAAAAATAATTCCCCAGGGGAATTACATCGGGAAATACGATATCTAATATTTCTACATACATACGACAATACAATACAATACAATGAGTACGAAGCAGAACATATTATTCACTGTCCTTCAAGCTGGAGCACACGTACCACGTTGCTCGTGCTATGAATTTTGCACGATATTGTGTTATTGTTGTAATTTCATCCCTACTTGAAATATCCTAAGAGAAAGTTCCATGACTGAAAGTAATATAGAAGTATGAACAATGCATTCTTCAGTTTCCAACAAATGTAAATAAACACATAACAAGTAACAAAATACGTTTGATTATCTCTGCACCACAAGAAAAGTATAAACCATCTACTGAATAAACTTGGTATAATACCAAGAATGCATAACACGTTATCTTTAGTTTATTTATTTTAAGGAAAGGGTTAGATGATGGCTACTCCAAGACAGGTACAAATACTTACAGACTTACAGCCGCAAGCATGAAATAAGGTTAAACAAAGACTACCTCTTGTTTATCTAACTTATGCATAGAGAAAGTTTTGTTCGGGGTAGAGTTGTATTCTGTATTATTTTATTTAGTTGAGCTTTCCAACCATTATTTATACAACGGGTGTAAGTAAACCCTGTTTAGTATAATTTCAGCCGTTTTTTTCCCAACAAACGGCTTCAGATTTCACGTTTTCCTCAGTACTACTGTAAAAGCGTTGACTTGTATTGCTTGTTACTGGGAATAAATCTTTAATAAATGGGACGAATAGCTATGAGATCATATTACATTTTTATGTTCTCGACCCTACTTTACCTTTCCATTCCAAAATGTCTAGTGTTGCCACGAGTGCTTGAAAAAACTCGAACTCGTTTGACTCGTACGGGTTTTACGAGTACTCGACTCGCACGA